>JANHFL010002181.1:559345-578526 GCA_032468155.1 Oxyrhabdium leporinum
AATGTATATATTCATAAATAAATGTGCATCACTTGACAAACAAATAAAGGAAATGCTGCTTGGTGGTTATGGAAAACACAAAGGAGGGAACCCCATTTTAAATGTGTGGGTGTGCCTCAGAGGCACAAAGGGAGAGTTTAGCAAACACCATCATGACACCACAAAGTTCATCAATTACATACATTGGTTTTTCCGGATGAGTGGTTCTTTTTGCAGAAAACAAGAAAAATGCACCTTGAGCCCGCAGCACTAACCTCTACTTTCATTCCCTGCTCCTGGATTACTCATGAATCTGCCCGGGACCTACACATGTCTGTGAGACACTAAAGAAGCTAATCTGAATTTGAGTATGAAAGAGGCTACTACGTGTTACACCATACCAGTGTTTCCCAATCTCAGCAACTTTAAGATGTGTGGACTTCAACGCATCTCAAATTCAGAATGTTGAAAAGAAATTGCATGAAATTCTCAGGATTGTTCATCGGTAGAATAATAGTGTTCCAACAATGCAACAGAACAGGATCACCTTTGGTGTTGGGAAGGAAGATGGTGAAAGAAATAATGCTTTTAAAATGGGCTGGAAAAAGCCATAAATTGCATAGGAAAAAAGTCTAGAAAAAAAATCCCTATGGGGCTGTGGCTCAGAGGGTTGCCAAGATTCCATTCTAAGCCCTCATCATTGTCACATGAGCAAAGCTACTCTAAAGCTATGTACAGAGTTCTACAAACCACGCTCTGAATGTTTTACCTAAAGTAATTTCAGCCAGAAATTCTGGAAGGAAGGCTGCTGGGGACCGTACCAAGGTTTTCAGGGATTGCACACTAATTCTAAGGCCTCATATTATATAAATGTGATCCCAATAATGATTTAGGAAAAAAATTATATTGTAAATTAAAATCTCAGACATAATATTTTATTTTTATATTCTATTTTATCCTGCTTTAAGTTTTGTTTTTTCAAAAAAGCCCTTGAAGCAATACAAATACAATATAAAGATAAGGTAGTATTGTCTACAGATAGTCCTCAACTTACAAACATAACTGAACCTGGAAGTCATGCAGGTTGTTAAGAGGGCCATCGCATGACCAACCCAATTTTACCGTACTTTTTTGCAGTGGTCATTAAGGAATGCCTTGGTCAAAAAGTGAACCCATTGTCTACAATTGGCCTTTTTTTGCTGTAAACCAGTTTCCAGCCCAAAACATCATAAATCACAGTTACGTGACTGTGGGACATTGCAAATGGCTGTAAATGTGGGCCAGCTGCTGAATGCCCAAAATGAAATCACATGACCATGGGGGAGGGAGAGTAGCCATTGGAACTTTGAATCTGGCTTGTAAGTACTTTTTTTGGGATCCATTATAACTTTGAGTAGTTGCTAAGCAACTGGTTGTAAGTTGAAGACTACCTCTACTGTGTAATGATCCTGAGGGACAAAAGCAAACCACAGTGCAGGGCTAGGCCATCTTTGGTGGTTAAGAGTTGCAATTAACCAGGAAATGCTAAACTTTGCAAAGCAACTTGGCAGTTCGAGTCTCATTGAGTCAAGGTTGGAGTGGAGGCACGTTTTGGGTCAGGTCAGGTGAGGTCTGAATTTTGTTAATGGGGGAGTTTGAGTTTATTTTTTATTTTTCACTCTGATATGCCTATTTTATAGCTTTTCCAACACTGTTCCTGTGTTTCAAACATGAACATAGTGAGAAACTGTGCCATTAGTTTTTAGCAGTCAAGCTTAATACTTCAGAAGCTCATAAAAAGTGACTGCAGGTTTCCTACCCCATATCTGTTTGGAAGGAAAAATATAGTTTTATGTATTGAGAATTTGGAGTAACTCTTGTACTGTACTTTAGCCTATGATATCACTTGCTTAAAGACATAGGAAAAAGCAATATACTCTAATAGGGTTCAGCTAGGCTGGAGAGCACTGCAGCAGTGCTCATTTCTCATTAAACCCCACCCCAACAAATGATAGGTGCCATAATGATGCTGTTAGAGCAATTAAACTCAGTTAGGGTGAATGAGTGGAGGTACTGAAATGAATGGAGGATTTCCTCTCTATGATCACTATACTCCTTAGGATACACAGATATCAGTTAGGCCCATTTAAAAATAACAACACTAAAAATAACAGGCAGTTAACCAGCTTTAGTTCCATATTATTTCACAAAAGGTTTTTGAGAAAGTTACACCAACAAAGAGTGCATCTGGAGACACAAGATACAGCAATTTTTTTAAAAAAATTCAATTCTTAATTTGCATTTTAAATTTTGTAAACTCCCCAAGGAAGTTTATTAAGAGATTATAAATTTCTACAATATATAAAAAATTTAAAAAATAATAATTTACACGTGCATGAAGACATACATATAGATATAAAGTATCTGCATTGAAAGCTTTAAAGGAGGCTGAAATATGAAGTGAGGAACAGAGATCAACCATACAAAAAGACTTCATTGCAAATTCTGTCCAACATAACACAAAGCTGTGTATGCTAATATCACTTTAAGCCGGGTCCGGAAAGCAGCACTACAGATTTATTTTATCAGATTATTTTATCAATAGAAAATTAATCCAGAATCTATTGGCCACCTGACACTGGAGCAGACATACTCTCCAGTTCCTGGAGATTATCTTCCAGGGCTACTCTGATAACTCTTTCAAACTGGGTTTTCTCTTGTGCCCATCAGGTCTTGGAGACCTAGATTATTTGGAAAACACTGAAAATCTACCAGGATGACAGCAGTGAAGCTACACAGTGAATCTGCACGGTGAAAAATACTTCTTTTCTGTTGTCAACTGTTATACAGACTTCTTTTGAATGCAGTATGGATCCCGTGCTTTTTTGAACATAAGATTAGCATGATTTCTAAATGAGCTATTCAGGAATAGCCATAAATTTATGTCCAAAAGGAGCTGAACCATGAGCTGATGGTGAGGCTCTCTTTTAGCACACCTGAGCACTTGTACAAAATCAGCACATTTTGAAAGAAGGCTAAACCTGCTCTCTGGCTTTTTTTCATAACCGACCTCCTCCATCTTTATTCCTATAGTGGAGGATGATTCCTCCACCAGCTGATGACTTTGGGGGGGGGAGGAAATGATGTATGGGCAATCCATCAACTGTGTCTTGTAGACCATAAATAAAGACACCATCATTTGCCAACATTATGCTTGTAGCACAATTGGGACAATGGGGACAGCAAGTTTTATACTGCTGACATTGCTGGTAAGAACAAAATAATTGGGCCATGTTGAAGAGCCCCAAATGAGCGCAGCAGCCCCTTTTGTTACAGCAAAGTTTTTCATCCTCCTGCCGCATACACAGAATATGTGCTATTGAACTGAGATAGCCTACATAAACAACACAGAAATGGCTGCACTACGTCATGTGGCACATCCTGTTAACTTTCACACAGTGACACAGAACAATCCAATGCAAACAGAAGCAAAGAAAAACAACAAAAACCAAACATAACAGGAATCATTGCATTCTCTGTTTGATCTCTGGCTTATGGAAATGTTGAAAGCTGCCAACATTTCACATAATGGTTGCACTTATATTTCACTTTCTGAATATGGTTTCTGCATGTCAGCTAGTATGAAATCAGCCAGGATAAATGTTCATCGGTGTTGAAGGGCTTGCAGTACAAAAGCCCTTGGCACAGTGGGGTACTTTGTAATATCCCTTAAAAAGATCTCTGAAGTGGGGGAAGTTCAAAGACAGCAACATTTCACTACTGGCTTTCAATGCAGAACAGAATAGAAGTTGGAAAAGGAGAGGACATGTGAGAGAGGCTATATGTTCCTTCCCCCTGAATTGGAAAATCCCTTTTTACAAAACTGAAAATTGCAGCAGTGACGGGTTTCCAATGCTTCTCTTACCACCAGATGGATGCTGTTTTTCCAGATACTTTTCCAACAATTCAGTTTTTTCCCCTCAGTTAAATCTGTAATAGCTGTAATAAGAGTATTTGTGATTTGTTTTGTCCAAACCCTGAGAAACACATCATGACTCTTCTGGTAAAGAGACTCCTTTACCAGAAAGCAAAAGTATCCTCTGTTTTGTTCCATTGCATTCCAGCATCCAATTTTTGTATAACGATTAATGTATTGTCCCAAATGGCTGAAGACTGTAAGGGTCTGGATGGGAAGGAACAGACTCAAATTTGGCCTTAGCAATACCAAGTAACTGGATATCTGGACCATCTGATTTTGAAGAATGTCCATCTTTAACAATAGCATTTAGACTTATATAACAGCCCGTAATGCTTTACAGCACTCTCTGGGTGGTGTACAGTGTCGGCATTTTGCCCTCAACAATCTGGTCTTCATTTTACCGACCTTGGAAAGATGGTAGGCTGGGTTAACCTTGAGTCCCCTTAGGACTGAACTCCAGGCTTGGGCAGAATTTGCCTGCAATACTTCATTCTAACCACTGCAACACCAAGGCTTTTCAGTTGTTAATAGGGCTGCTCTTCCCTATTCAGGATTAGTACACAATCTGGAGACATTCTGAGACTTGCAACTCCTCCTTCAAGAGCAATGAGTAGCTAGTGCTAGGAAAGCTAGAGGCTTTGCACAGCTTCATCCTATGCCATGGCATTCCGTTTTGTGAGCTGTACTAGTTGTCAGTTAGTTGAATTCTGGGGGCAGTTCAAGCTTCTGATTACTATGGTACTTCATGCCGTAAGGCCTTGCTATTAGGTAAACAAATCTCTCTTACAGCATTTTTTCTTTCAACAATATTTGCTTGCCTGCTTGTCTGCTAATCCACTTATCAACACATTTCAACATTATTCTCTATCCCCATCCAACTGGTAGGATGGAGGCAATGCTTACTCATCATGGCTTATCAGGAACTTAGGTGACTAATTACAAGTTTGTAGTGCTAGTCTTTGCATACCAGTTGCTGACCATAGGTAGTCTGTGATGAAGATTTCTACCACTGCTGTCTGTCTACAATTGACAGAACTGATTTCATGTGTTTTTACCAATTAAGGCATTGCATGTCTTTGAATTCAGCCTAACAACAAGGAATCTGCATAGAATTAGACAGCTATCAGTGTCTGTAGCATTGGCTTTCTGGAAAAAATCTCCTGCTTCTATCCTTAAAGTGATTGAGGGACTGACATATGATCAAGCCTGGGAACATCACTACTTACCTGAAAGGCCTCACATGCTTGGTTCATGTTTAGTGTGTCTTTGATGAATTCAATGCATAGCTGAAATAAAAAAAGATTGAGAATGAATGAGATGTGTATTGCTGTAGTGACTCAGCACCCCAAGACCTTATGCAACAGGGACAGGAAAACAAAGGCTTTTTCTCAGCAACCCTAACTAATAGCAAGGGAACTTGAGAGCTGTAGTTCAACAATATTTGGCAAGCATCACATTTCTTACTGTTGCAAAACTGCAATATATTTCATTGGGGAAGGTCATCTTTTTAATGTGGAATGAGGGGTTCACATTTCTGCTTTGAAATCCAGTTATGAATGTTGCCTCTGTTCTGCAATCTCTTTCAACCTGAAATTTTCTCACTGCTGGTTGAAAGCTACTACATATAGTATTACGGAAAAAACTGACCAAAAGGAGCACTTTATGTGTCTTGGTTACATATCCCAGTTCATGAGCCATATGCCAATAGTCATTTATAAATGTTTCTATAAGAGCATGTTTCTCTCAAATGTCAGTTAAACCCAAATTTACATCATTAGTGTTAGTTAAAGCAAAATGTACATCAGTTAAATGTCAGTTAAACCCAAATTTACATCATCAGTGTTAATTTAGATTATTTGTGTAATTACAAAATTGATATTTTGTATCACATGCATTATGAAATAAATTGAAGCGTATGACATAAGGCTGACAATTACATAGTTATGCAAATAACGTAAATTGACCCAAGTAATCTAAAATACATCAGTTGTCTAGGGCTAGACTGTTTCAGAAAGAATGGGTTTTGCATCCAAAGTCCACAGAATGGAGACTGGAGAACCAATAGAACTATTGTTATACAGTTCCTAACTTCTATCCTGCAATTGTTATAGCAGGCATCAGGAAATCTGCTCAAATTAAACTACTAAAATATAAAGGACAGTGATTCTAAAATTATAGTAAACATCTCTATATGCAAATAAAGTGATAAATAACAAAACTGAAAGAGATTGTGTGTGTGTGTGTGTGTGCGTGTGTGTGCGTGCGCGCGCATGTGTACATGCCCCAGAGCAAAAAGTGCTGCACTGATAAAAATCAGTCAAAGCTTTAGACTTTATCAAGAAGCAAAGCTGACAATATGGGAAAATATATGTAATTAACGCAAAGTGGAAAGATTCCATTCTTCTGACAAAAGGAGAAAGGTTACTCTGTATATGATAGTCTTCAGCTCAAAAGAACTGAACTCGTGTTAGCACATTAGCAGGAACTTGTAAGCACTAATGGATTAAATGTTCTGGACCTAGTGTAGGTCTGCATACACACCTGCATCACTGCTGCATGACAGTTTGCATGGAAAAGGCAAAACATTAAGCACAGTTTACTGAGAAAGAGAAAGCACATTTACAAGCTACCTTTTTTGAATGAGGAAATTATATGTAATTATTGTTAAATACATCTATGTTCTTGGAGAATGTAAATATCTGAAGGCAAAGCTGGAAAGTTTATTAGGAATTATTATTAGAGATGCTACTGATTGACTGTATTTAGTAGTAAACTGTGGTTTAGTGCAATGACCAGATTCACACAGAATATACTAAGCTAAAACCAAACAAATCACATTACAAACTCATGCAATATGTGAACCCAGTCACTCTGTTGCAGCATTAAAGTTTATGCCTCCCATAAACTTCTGGAGTTGGAGGCCATAATATTTTTTTTGTTACTGTTATTATTAAACATTTTTTTTGGAGTTGGAGGCCATAAATTATTTTTTTGTTTTGGTTCTAACATATATGCACTAAGCCATTCTGATACTTTATAGCCACCTTTTTTTCTGTGCAATCGTATCTGATTCGCAGAGATTGCCTGGACAAATCCCTACAGTTTAAGGAATAAGGTAACTCTGGGAAGTTAGCATATATAACATATAATGTATATTAAAAAGACATGTAGTAAAAAAGTAAGAATAGAATAGAATAGTATAGGAAAAAAAACTATAATAAGCTATGTAAGAGAGGGGAGGGGAAGGTAACAAAGAGAATAAAAAAATTCAACAAATGCTTCACACAGTGATTTGTATTAATTCTAAACATTAAAAAAATATTAGACTAGTAAAATTATATAACTTGCTTCAATTCTATCATTACAGCTTAATGTTTGAACAAACTGTGACCATATAGAATCAAATGGTCTTTCCTTTCCTTTCGTCAGTTAATTCAAATGTTGAAAACTCACAAATTTCATTTAGCCAACTTTTAAAATATGGAACACAAACAATTTTCCAGGAAAACTTAACTATTTATTTCCCCCACATTCGAAGCTCAGTATTTCCAAAGTTCTTCTCAAATGAAGTGATTCCGGATTCGGAGGAATATATAGCTTTTAATTCCCCTACAAGAACTTGGTTCACCCTGGTAATAATATCTACCAGTGAGGAATTATGGGAAGACTTGAATGTATCTATCAATAGTCTTTCAAATGTATCATTTTCTGTGGTATAGAAACAATAATAGCCAACCTTTTAAAAACATTATTTGAGGGATCTAACAGACCCTAGAGAATTTTTTTTTACTGAATGAATCAAATATTTAAGTTACAACAAACATACATATCTATATTCCTTATAATCTAAAGTCACTGATTTGGCAATACACTCTCATTTTACCTCCTCCTCCTCTGAATTATTTAGACCCGTGATGGTGAACCTATGACACGCATGCCAGAGGTGGCATGCAGAGCCCTCTCTGTGGGCACACACACAGTCGCCACCTGCTCTTCTGGTTTCCGGTGTGCTAGTCTTCGCACGGGCCGGGGCGCTGGAACCGAAGACCACCTGGTCTTCGGTTTCTGGCACTCCGACATGCGCGACGACCAACTGGTCTTTGTGTTTCTGGCACTCCGGCACATGCAAAGACCAGCTGGTCTTCAGTTTCCGGTGCTCTGGTGCACACACACATGCGCACGCACATGCACATGCATGTTCTGGTTTGGGGACTTGGTGCCAAAAAGGTTCACCATCACTGATCTAGACTGAAGATCTGTAATTGGGATAAGAGGGAAAACACCATTTCTAGAATAGAGCATATAAGCTGTCTTTGGGCTATATCAGCTGAACAGAATTATGAATATATAGAAAGCGACATATGTTGTTTCTCATGCAGTATGCTTGATTCTCAGGCCACAACCACATAGAATCCTTACAAGTTCAACTAGATTGGAGAAGGTTATTTATATGATATATCTGTACAGTTGTTTATAAAAAGGCAGAAAGTTGACATACAGGTAGTCCCCTACTTACAACCATTTGTTTAATGACTGTTCAAAGTTACAACAGCATTGTAAAAAATGACTTATGATTGGTCCTTGCACTTATAACCAGTGCAGTTTACCCAAGATCATGTGATCAAAAGTTGGGCCCTTGGCAACTAGCATGTATTATAATGGTTGCAGTATCCCAGACTCACTTCATCACCATGTGCAATCTTCCCAGTTGGTTTCCAACAAGTCAAGTCAACTGAGGAAAACCAGTTTTGCTTCACAACTACTGCAAAAAAGGTCATAAAACTGTGTGTGACTGACTTAACGATCACATTACCTAGTGACATATATTGTGATCATAAGTCAAGGATTACCTGTAAACAAATTCAGAGGATTTGTCCCTCAAAGCCATACTTCATATTCCATGTACTTTTGTTTTAATAGGCTTTGTAGCACTGAGTTCTGGAAGGAGTCTGTAATTTATGGCACAGACTTCAAAATCCAGTAACTTTGTACCTATCACTGGGCTGGTAGCATATCTCTTAGGATGAAAATTTCAGCAGTGTATGAACAATATAGGAATAAAAACTCTCCATAAATTTAGTGGAATATAATGGAATACCATATGGAGTATTTTAATTACAATAATAATCTCAATTCCACAGATACTGTGATTTAATCTCTCATCTGGCTAACACTGCAGCTGACACAGAATTTATCATGCCTAGCCTTTCTTATTTTTATTCCTCCTTTTTTCTTCTTCTTTTCAGAGGCACTTTGAATGCTATACATTCATAGTTATCAAATACAAAAAAATATTAATTATTAAAAGTTTACTTCTATTCTGCCTTCTACAAAGATAATGGTGTAGAACTAGATTAACTCTACCAAGGACAGAAGGATTCTTTTTTGTACAAGCACCCTAGCAGTGCACTCTTATACTCTACAATATAAGGACTGTGTTTGTGTGATATTGCCAAGAAAAGTCAGTGCAAGTTGCATGAACCCAGGAAGTTGGACACATGAAAATGAAACACTTCAACCATTCCTTATAACCAAATATAATTGTTGATTCTCTTAGCTTGTTCTAGACTCATGTTGTCTTAATTCAGAAAAGAGAATTAAACTACATTAGCTTTTCTTCTGGAACTGGCACTTATATGGGAGACTAGTCTAGCACAGAAATGGGGTGACCAAATTTGCCCCATTTGTTTCTTCTGGCTTATTGTAAAAGGCACAGAAAGGTATTCGGAGTTGGATGGGAGCTCAATCTTACCTTAGCCATTCTTGGTATTTTTTATCAAAATTGGGCTACTTCAGATTTAAACATCTTAAAGCAGTAACAAAATAACAGAAAAGGACAGCCTGTCAGTCACTGCAAAACATTCTGTAATACTGTGCAATATGAATAATCCTGATTTAGCAACTGCCTTGTTTAGCAATCATTCGTAGTTATAATGATGATGAAAAAGTAACTTTGCAACCAATCCTAGCATTTACCATACAACCTTCACCAGTCTTTAAAGCACAGGAAAGCTGCTGTGGATCATGAGTACACCTGTGATTTTACTTAGTGACAGCATTACTTACTAACCAAGTTACCAGTCCCAATTGTAGTCACTCTATGAAGATCACCTGTACTGTTAAAATATCTGTTAAAATTGGTGAATTCTTGAGTTTTCCCACTCTCTGGCACAGAATCATCAAGTCCTCCACCTATGACTGATATCATGAAGTCAACTACACAGAAGCTCTTCAAGGTTATTATATACTACGTATACTTCTGGATGATCCAAAATGTGGAACTAAATATTCTTTTTCTTTAAGTAACAGAACTGGTATGTTGTGATACAGTAATAACAGAGACAATTAAATGTCAGGTGGCACATATTGATGGAATGAGTTTAACTTGGGAGGAATTAAATATTCTGTTGTTAATAAATGTAAAGCATTTTACATTGTGAATTTTAAGAAAGATGAATAAAAGCTCAATAATAACATGGGTTTATCCTTTATTGGAAAATATAAGAGAAAATATTTCTTTTATCCAAACCTTCTTTTAGCTTGGTTTTGGTTTTCTTTTGCCATCTGAAGCCAGATTATTAACTCTTATTCATTTTGCAATGATAAAACAGGAAGGCTGGAAAAAAAGCTTATCTTGGACCAGAGGGCTGGTCTTCTTACAGAGTCATATGCTGCTTACTCATTTATGGAAGAAGACACAATTTTGCACTCACTCACCTCTTGCTACTGAAACTTTCTATAGAATTTCATTTGACTTTTCACCTCTATTTGCAGTCTCTGACTTAATATTGTTCCAGTAATGAGCAGAATACCCGTGAATTGGAAAAGAAATGAGTGCAGAGGATTATATGGCTTTTTGGGGTTTCCCCAAGTACAGACTAACCACCCACCCACCATTATTAGCAGTACCAACTACTGCATATGTGTGACTCATTATGGCTCAACAGTGGGATCCTGATAATTTTAAAAGACAGTCCCCTTTAATGTGATGTGAAAGAAACCAAAATTAGCCTTCGCTGAATCACAATGGGTCTTATTCACCCTGCAGTACAAATGGAAAAGGGTGATTCCTATGAACTCTTCTTGTCAATCTATTTTCCCACTTTCACTAATTTAAGTACAAACATTATTCTACTAGGAACTTTTGAGTTGCAAATTTTTGCTGAAACAAACCAACTTGCCCACATCCAGAAGTCAGGAGAAAGCAGGGGGGGGGGGGGGAAAGCTTTGGGTGCACTCCATACATATGCAGCACACCAGAAATAACCTACTCCTGCTCTTTCCTGACACTATGAGCCTTTATGTTGGAACTGTAGACAGCAAAAACTTAACAAGTCCAGCAAACCCTGGGCAGCAGTGAGAGAAGACAGGAATTTGGGAGAAAGTAGGAAATGACCAGTTTCTAGCATGCTACATACCTATGTGGCATGCCAGAAATTGACACACTCTTTCCTCTCCCCCCCCAGCTCCTCCTGCTACCACCCAAGGCCCCCTGGACTGCAACCCATGCAAGGCAAGAACTGCACTGTGTGTATTTTTATGCTTGTTGAACTTGCAAACAAAATCGAGTTACCAACCCAACAGCCTCTCGGAATGTAATCTGTTCTCAAGTAGGGGGCTTTCTGTAAAAGGAGAGGACCAACAGCAAGTAGTGATTACAGGAACATGTTTGGTCAGGAAGTGAAGCTAAAATCTCTTCCCCTTTTCAGTTTTCTTGATTCTGGACAGTGAAAATAAATAGCACTGATTAAAGAACACCAAGGAGGTGAAAGGTCATTAGCTAAGGAGAAGTAAAGATGGAAGAAAGGATAATACTAGTGATGAATGGGGGAAATACAGTGAGAAATGCCAGAGGAAGAGAGACTAAAATTCAATGCCAATCTGTTGCTGGCTCTCCAAACTCACCTCAAGACCCAGGCAACTGAACAGCTGGGCACAGCTTGATGCTTTTGAATGCCAGATCTGGCTGCAATGAAACTTCATGATTTACTCAAGGACAAGAGGGCAAACCTGGCATGTGTCAGTGAGACCTGGCTGGTAAAGAATGGAAAATCCTACTCAGTGAGATCTGTCCAACCAGGTTTTATGTCTTGCATCAGTTCTAATTTTGGGACAGAAGAGGCAGTATGGCAATTATGTATTATTGCAAGGATCACTCTTCTTCAAGTGTCTAGTTGTTAAGTCATATTTGTGAAGAACGGTACAAAGACAAGCCTGGGGGATGTTGCTATTGTACAGTCCTTCCAACTATGTCACAACAATCTTTGCTGAACTGCTTGATCTCATTTTAGGGATGGCTACAATGAATACATCCAGATTCCTATTTTCCAGGTCTAGTAAAATTCATAATCTGCACCTGAAATCTGAAGAGTTGTCTCTGTCTTGAAAAAAAGAGAAAGCAACATGGAAATTTTCATATATTCATGCCTCCATCTGCTACTGTTTCCCAAATTATCTATATTATTAGCAATATTGAGTCTTATTGACATCAAGGAAATATATTCAACAGTCATGTGGATTAGCTGACTGACATCTAATCATTAGAGTTTTAGATAAGGATCTTTATTGGTCCTTCTTGAGGATGCAGGAAATGAACCTGGAATATTTTATATACAAAGAATATAGTTTTTGTTAGTTAATATTAACTTCCTGGGAGGGAAGACAGTATCAATATACATACAGTATCCAAACTGGGAAGAATGGGATTATAATCATAATGAACCATAGTATGATCAGTTTCAAAAATAAACTCTTTTAAGGGAAATTTAAGGATATATTTTCTCACAACCAGAGTTATTAATTTACCATTAATTAATTAATTAGTGTTTTTGTACAATTAAAAATACAGAAATTCTATTGTCCTTTGCCTTCTTAACCCATGACTGTAATTCTATATCTAATCCAAGTTCTTCAATTTTAGTCAATTAATTCATCCTTGTTCAAACACACCTAACTGAAACACTGCATCACATGGGCTGCAACACAACCAGAAGGGCCATAAGAGGTAATAATTAACTCTGAGGGATGAATAAGGGCAAGGAGTGTCCAAGAAGGGCATTCAGCAGCATTACTGCTTTGGAAGACAGGATAAATTACACACCACAATGTGAAATGCCTTTAGCAGAGACACAGACATGAGGGCATTAGACAGTTATTAATATGGGGCAGTCAACAATAGTTATTACAGCTAAATAAAGCAGGGACAAAGTATTCAAAACTCCTGAATGTGAAACAATTCAGGAGATGAGATCTGGCTCAATCCATGCCTCCATGTGAAAAGTACAGTTAGAAATATGGGTTTGGAAAGCTATATGGTAACAACAGAAAACCAAGCTGTTATGGGTCTGCAGCTGAGCACAGAATATAGGTAGGTAGGTAGATACAAAAGTAGGTTGCAATCCTTTGATAGACGTAAAAAGGGTGGGTGGGGTTCAACAGGTATAGAAAAGTCCCTTTCCACCGAATAAGCAAAAACAGAAATATGTTTAATTTTGTTATAAAATACCTATTTATGTGGCCTTAATTTATTTTTTATTTGTTAAATTTATTTGCCACCCATCTCTCCAAGAGACAGCAAATTCTCTGAGAAATCAGATCTTCAACATAAAAGTTTACTGATAACAGAAAATTCAGGAATGCATCTTTAAATAATAATAATAACAACTATGAATGGGGGTACAAAAGCTGCTTCCACAGGAAACTTTTAAGGCACAATAAGCATAGTTTATTATAGTAATTTTCTGGAGCATCCAAATTATAGCATAAGATGCTTGATCAAAGTGATGAAGGGATGGGGATAGGGATAGGGAAAAGAACCATATGCAAAAAGTGTGTACAGGTAATCCTCAACTTATGACAACAATTGATCCCAAAATTTATGTTGCTAATTGAGACATTTGTTAAATGAGTTTTGCCCCATTTTACGGCTTTTCTTGCCACATTTGTTAAGTGAATCATTGCAGTTGTGAAGTTATTAACCCAGTAGTTAAGTGAATCTGGCTCCCTCGTTGACTTTGCTTGTTAGAAGGTCACAAAAGGGGAACACAGGACCCCGGGACACTGCAACTGTCATAAGTATGAGCCAGTTGCCAAGCTTCTGAATTTAGATCATGTGATCATGGGAATGCTGTGAAAATGTGAAAAATGGTCATAAGTCATTTTTTTCAGTGCCGTTGCAACTTTGAATGATCACTAAATGATCATGTACAACAAATAATTTATATAAATACATATACATGTAGTGCTTTAATCCAAAGGAGAAATGAAAGGTCCTTTGGTTCCCTGTTCTTAAAGTAGCTATATCTTTTCTTTAAATTGTAATCGTCCTCTCCAGCTGCTGTTTGATTCTGAAATGATGGGTTTATCTCTGGCGGAGATCTCTTTATCTCTTCAATAACAGAAGGCACCAAGCTACACGGAAGTCTTATTTTATATGTGATTATTTTGGATGGTGCAACTACAGAGAGCTAGAAAATACACTTTCTAGAGGAACAGTCATGATAAAGAACAGTTAACTTAAATATCTAAAGTCATGCTAGACTTATCATTCAGGAATGTAGTAAAGGGAGTTTTCCTTGCCTGCCATGTGGCAGCTGAGATTAGATGATCTCACCTCCTTCCCACCCGCCAAGACTGGGATTCAGCCAACTTCCAGGGAAAGAGAAATCAGATGACTCTATCTATCCAACTCCAATTTCTTTCTTACCTCAGTTTTCCAGTAACAACTCTTTTTCCTAGGTAATACAGATAGTCTTCAACGTATGACTACAATTAAGCCCAAACTTTTGTTGTTAAGTGAAACATTTGTTGAGTTTTGCCCCATTTTATGACCTTTCTTGCCCTCGTTGTGAAGTGAATTGTTGCAATTGATAAGTTAGTAATCCGGTTGTTAAGTGAATCTGGCTTCCCCGTTGATTTTGCTTGTCAAAAAGTTGCAAAAGGGGATCTCATGACCCTGAGACACAGCAGTGGTCATAAGTATGAACCAATTACCAAGCATCTGAATTTTGATCACATGATCATGGGGATGCTACAAAGGTTGCAACCGTGAAAAATGGTTCATAGGTCACTTTTTTCAGTGCTGTTCTAACTTTGAACAGTCACTAAATGAACTGTTGTAAGTTGAGGACTACCTGTATTCTGAACTGGGGATTTATTGCCTATCTCCTAAACTCCCTTTATCCAAGCATGCCCAGATTCCATTTTCATAACAGGTAGCCTGGCTCACACTGCTGATAATGTTCTTTCCATGCATCGCTTCCTCCTGGTATGCTGGATTTCTAGCCTAATCTTTTTCTTTCTTTGTTGCATACCTGCAACATATGATCTATTTGCAGTTCTTTAGTGATTAGGGTTATAGATTAGCTGAAGAAAATACAGTAGTCAAGATCTGTGTCCCAATGGTATGATGAGGAAATTTCAGTGTATATGGTTTATTCAGATCACATTTCTCCCCACGGGAAAACCTACTCCCAGAGCCTGGGAGAGCAAAAATACAGGGCTAATCCATTATGTTTGGAAATTCCATTAAACCACCTCATTTGGGGTAGACGCCATGCTCCCTCAGTGACATAAATTGGAACCTCTAAAAGTAATTCAAGGGATAATTATGATATACAACCAAAATAGTGCTACTATATTATAGTGTGTATCAGCATGCTTGGGAAAAAGCAGAAAACATTATTAGGAAGAAGAAAAATGTCCTGAGAAGACAAGCATCTCTGATACAGTTAATCCAAACGGATTAGTGAGGAATTAGTATGCTGAACAGGCTTAGAATACTAACAAGTGAGCAACGGGAAATGAAAACTGAGTAAAGTTAAAATTAAATGTAGAATCTTGGCTGGCTAGAACTCCAAACAGCAGAAATGTACACCGCTGCGCTTTGCTGTAGCTCCCACTCATCTCATATCAGGATGCTGAAGGCAAACTTGAAGGAAAGGTGGTGTTCACCTTTTCCAGGAGAGATATGGCTGGCCCATCTAGAAAGAATGTCCTTATACCACTTGAAATAATGGAATGGGACCTCCTGGCCAGGGAGGCCTCCCATATACCTGTAATTTCACCTACTTTTTCCATCTATTTGTTCTAATCCACAGAATTATTTCCTCCATTACTCAACCGCTGAATAGGGAGAAGAGATGTTGGAGAAGATGACGTTTTAAGTTTCTGTTTCTGCAGTCTCCCTTTCCTCTTTGCCTGCTCAGCTGACGGACAGGAAACAGTTTGCTGCACTTCTGAGCTGAATATAAAAGGTGACACTAGTCATCACTGTCATGTGACATCCAGAAGGTTATCCTTGAAGCTAAGACTGAAATTTCCCCCTATTTCGGTACTAAATCTTGAGGTATAAAAATGCAAAAAGAATTTCTATGATTCTATGATTCACAACATTAATTCAAACATACTAACTGGGTTCAGGTACTCAATTGCCACAAATGTGTTAATCACTTTTCAATGGAAAAAAACTGCGATTGGCTGGATTGGCATCACATGCTAGGCTACAAAATCAGTTTGCTGCCATAGAATTTTACCTCAATAGCCCTGTTATAATGTAATAAGTGCATAGATGAAAAGAGTGTTCCTCCCTATTTCTATGTTTTTTTAAATTACATATTAAACAGAACTGTATGACATAGCAGTCTTATAAAACATAATTCAGGCCTTTATGTTGTACCACAACCATTCCTTCTTGCTGAAAATCAAGTATGTTCTTCCCAACGGAAAAAGAGACAAGATATTCTCAATTTCAGTGCTTAATCTGAACTAATATTCAGCAGGTGCATAGTACCTCAGAGCATACACAGAATGCTTTCCCTCATGCAAATCTCCACATCATTCCTCTTCTGGAATTAGGAATCAAACCTTGACTTGGACCATCACCAGTCAGAGTCTCCAGTGTTGCATAAATCATCAAACTCCTGAAAACTTTGGGGAATTTTTATTTCTTTAACTCTCAGATATACATTAACAGGAACTGAAATGCGGTTACATTATATGAAGGTTCTTCTACTTGCAATCATCAAAGCTAAACACACGATCCTCTTTCGACTCAGAGAGAAAGTTTGCACATGGAATAAAGACACAGAGTTTTTACTTAAAAAAAATAAAACATTATTTAGAGTCAAAGCATAAATAGAGTTATTGCAGGTTTGTAAATACTCCCTGTGTCAACTGTGGGCACTCTAATGGATTTACCCTACTATCTTAGGAATCTTAGTTTGTTTATTTAGCTTCCCTCCCCCCTTGCAGGCTGGTTTTGTTGATGATATTGTCTAAAAATAACATTCGGATAACCCCCTGCACTTCATGGGAATGGCAATCTGCATTCCTCTAATACGACTGCTATTCTGTTTTAGCTCTGGAACAGGAAATTATTCTTCCGAAAGCAAAAGCTTGGAAGATAAGAAAAGTGATGAGCCTGCCAGGAAATTGTCACAAAGCACATAGGCCCCAGCCAGCTCTGTGCAGCTGCTGACTCATACACAATGAGCAACTTGAATTTGTGGGCCACAGATACTGCATATTTCTAAAATTGTTGTTATTAGGAAAAGCTGTAACTAAGATTTGTGTCAGTTCTCAGTTGAACAGATTAATGGGATCTGTTATGTCTGTTGAGAGTACAGGGGATAGGTTTTGTTTTTTTGTTTTTACGCCATTGTACAAAACATGAACAAGCTACTCCCTGTTCTTAAAATAGCCTTCCCAAATCTGCAAGGCTGTTCCTCCATGCCCAACTCTATTTCTCAGCAAATGGAAGAGAAAAATTTCAGACACAGATTTTGTCTTCAGTTTCATGGAAATTTAATTCCAGTAATAATGGAAAGAATATACTTAGGAAGTACAGAAAGTAATAATCTGAAATTGTGGAAAACATGTCACGCAGAGGGAAAAGATTGCACCTTCTCCCCTGACTGACACTCAAGATCCTGATTTTAATTTCTCTGTCACCCATGTGAATCAGAGAAAGCATCTGAGTCTCAAGAAGTTTAATTTTTGTTTGAGGACAAGACAAGAAGCAATGGATGGAAACAAATCAAGGAGAGAAGCAACCTAGAACTAAGAATAAATTTCCTGACAGTAAGAACAATTAGTCAGTGGAATGGCTTGCCTCCAGAAGTTGTGAATGCTCCAACACTGGAAGTTTTTAAGAAGAGATTGGACAACCATTTGTCTGAAATGGTATAGGGTTTCCTACCTAAGCAGGGGATTAGACTTGAAGACCTCAAAGGTCCCTTCCAACACTGTTATTCCATTCTATTCTATTCCATTCTATTCCATCCCATTCCATTCCATTCCATTCCATTCACCACTATATTTTAGTCCTTTCCCATTCCATTTCATTTTTCAACCACTTCCTACACTGAAGGTACTCAAACACCTGAAATAGTTTATAGGTTTCCTTTCAGAGTCACACCTGCCTCTGCCTATGTGTCAACTGGCCCCTTCTCTAGCCACCAGAAATCAGGTACCGGTAAGCCAGTCTTGCCCTAATCTCCAAATAGTCACATGATGTTATTTTTAAATTATTTCTGTTAGGATGCAGCAAGGAAGAGGAGGGATGAAGAAACAGAGAGTGATGTCTCCATCATAAGGAAAGGTATAGAAGGAAGAGACAAGGAAAGGTGGAGGTCAAAGGAAAAGATTATCTTGCAAATATGTGGCAATTATTAATTACTTCAAGAGTTCTTTTTAAACACAACAATACCTATCTTTAACTACAAGATCTCAACAGCGAAATGCATGACTTGTACAATGTAATATTTCTGCTGATGTTGGTGCCATGACCAAAGAGTCTGCCCTCATTGTCATGTGTTCCTATTTTCTGGAGAAGCTGCCATTTTTTTTCTATATAAAGAGAAAGGTGATGTTAGGCAATTTGCAATCTCTACCTAATGAACTGCTCAATTTGTATAGCAGTGATGAGCCTATCGCCAATGAGTTGAAGCACATCAAACAATACAACTTCCTCTTCCAAAATACATCCTTTGGTGCCAAAGAAGTCCTTCCAATGAGGCACAGATGGGATATTTCTATTCAAATTTACTTAATGGATCCTGAAGACTGCATAAAACTTAGAATTAGCGTATTTATTTATGTTTTATTTTATTCAGTGTGAGATTGCTGAATTTTGGAATGGAGGGAGGGAGGGAGGGAGAGGGAGGAAAGGGAAGGAAGGAAGGAAGGAAGGAAGAAGGAAGGAAGGAAGGAAGGAAGGAAGGAAGGAAGGAAGGAAGGAAGGAAG
>JANHFL010002181.1:583281-598315 GCA_032468155.1 Oxyrhabdium leporinum
TCTTCTCTTCTCTTCTCTTCTCTTCTCTTCTCTTCTCTTCTCTTCTCTTCTCTTCTCTTCTCTTCTCCTCTCTTCTCCTCTCCTCTCCTCTCCTCTTTCTCTTTCTTCTCTTTCTTCTCTCCTCTCCTCTCGTCTCCTTCTCCCCTCCCCTGTTCTCCATGCCCCTCTCCTCCCTCTCCCTTCTCCCAACTTCTCTAAAAAAATTCAATGAATTTCAAGAGGGCCAATTCGGTATAGGATTTAAGAGGTAGCCCATTCAGTAAGGTATCGGAAATGAATGCTGCAAATGACTCAGCAAAGCAGCTGAACAGAAGTTTATTATGAAAATAAGAAAGGTATATAAATATGTAGAAGAAAAGGAAAATAAAATATATTCAGATATACTGTAGATCAAATACAAACTTTATGTTTTTAGTCTTGTTTGCTTTTCCACAAATCTTGAGGTTTTTGTTCAGACAGCTCTTTCTGGTTTCAAGAATTTATTTCTTTTCCTGCTCCTTCTACTTTTTCCCCACCAAACCTATTTTTATAGTTCTCGGTTGAGTTTTAATATTTTATTGTTAAACCAATTCTATTTTGTTATTGATGATAAGCTATCTCAAGACTGTAGTTGTTAGCTGATCTAAAGATGGAGTCAATCAAAACATTATTTATTAGTCTATTATATGGAGTTAGACTAGTGACGTATTCCACCTATAGTTTTTAGAGTTGTACAAAGATTAGCATGATAGACCTAGAGAAATGATATATTATTATTTAAAATACTTGGCCTGAGGAAGCGCAAAATCATTCTGCTTTGCTCCAACTTGATTGCATCAAACTATTTTCTTTAAATTTGTTTATTATGCAGCACTAATTGTTACACAGGTTCATAAAAATAGAACCAAAACAATTCAAATATACAAAAGGTAATGGGGTAAAAATAAATGCTATAATCTCCATTCCATTGAGCCTTTCTGATTGTCAGACTTTGAACATTATGTTATTTTAGGACTTTCTTTACGTATTTTAGAGGAGAATAAATACAGATGTGAGGCACAAGAACTGTGATTCTATAAAATTAGTTTCACATTCACAATAACAACAGCAAGAAAAAGAAAGTTTCACTTATATAAGAATCTAGTGAAAATGCATTATAAATTTTCTTTTTGCCAATTGTTGATAAGGTAGTCAGGAAGATGATAACAGTTCAGTTCTGGAACAGTAGCATTTGAGACATAATTCTGACATACATTGACTTAATTATCTTTCTCTTTCTGACGATGGTAATGAGTCTGCATGTATTGTCTGAGGTAAAGCTTGATCTCAAAGTGCCATCTGGAAATCACAGGGAATTAAAAATGGAAGCAGATGCACAAAGAATGACTGTAGTTAAGCAAGATGTTCTCTGACCTTTCAATCACAAAAGTACAACTTCTGGAAAAAAACAAATCTTTGGGCAGGAGGAAGGCCTGGGATTTCCATGATTAAAATCAGGCAGCTGTTCTCCAAGAGGACCATCACTGGAAAACTTTGCTAGTTTGTCCCTCATGCTCAGGTTTTGATTGAGTTATCTGCTTATCAGAAGAACAGTTCTAGAAGTGAATCTAAATTCGGATCAGTGTTTGGTCTGACTCACTTCTGAATCACCTGGAGGTTCTGGTTTGCAGCATCTCATGTGATACTGTATATCAAAGACAATGGAGAAAAGTAAATGTGATCACTTTGACATAAATGGGGAGCTGGTAGATAACTGTTAGTCTTATTTCACAACACAGAAAGATTTTAAGCAAACCTGCCTTGCAAATATTTATCTTAGCTCAGCATATATTTTCTGGCCTAAATAATTACATTTATGCTCGTAGAGTTTTTGATCTGAGGCTGGTGCTCCTATAATATTTGCAGATGAGTTATGCTTTCTGAAAATATCAATATATTTGGTAAAACAATAATGACAAAAAGAATGCTTCATATAGAATTTTTTTGGGGGAAAACAAATTCATTTGCATGACATTGAATTACATTTGGTTGCATCCTCAGGCCTGGTTGTCTTTGTGTAGCTCTCTTTCATACTTAGGCTTATTGTGCACATGTAGAAAAGCCACAAATTAAAAAAAAAATCCAAACCAGGGATGTCCAACCTTGGCAACTTTAAGACTTGTGGACTTCAATTCCCAGAATTCCCCAGCCAGCATAAGTTGCCAAGGTTGGACATTCCTGGTCTACATATTTTTTAGGCATTGTAGATGAAAAAAATGTCATCACTAGAAAGGAGACAAACCTAGTTTTATTTCCAAGGCCTGGATCTGTGGTCCACCACTTAGAGGAACTTACTACTGATTCAAATGTCTGAAGTCCTGCTAAGATTTCCTTTCCTTTAGCTTTGTTTAGAACCTTCTAATGTGTGACATATGGAACACCTCCTACTGCTTGCCACTCATTGGAAGCCCTCCATCTTCTCATCTTCCTTTGCTTCTAATACCCATCCAGAGTCCCAGCTTGATGCATTTAAAGAGGGGAAAAACCTGACACTACTAATTGGTTCAATTAGAGCGACTGTTGTTAAAAAGCAATCATGATTACACATGTTAAAAACAAAAACATCATTATCATCAGGTTAATGGAGGAAAAAAAACAAATTCACTAAAAACATATTACAAAGTGCTGTATATTAGTAGATTTGTTTACATAAGCAGAAAATACTGCTTTCTCAAAAAAAACAAAACAAAACAAAACAAACCCTGCTTTTCTCAACTCAAAAACACTGCTTTCTCAAAACGTAGCCCCTCGAACAGCTTGGATAGCAGGAGAATTGCTTCTTATTGCTCTATAGAAAACAGCCATATCTATATAGATACCTGGCATCATTACACTACTTCTTTAAGACAGAAGAAGCAAAATTGTGAGTTTATTCTGGAGCTGAGTGCAGGTTGTCCTTCAAACTTCTGTACAGGTATTCCTTAGTTATCAACCACAATTGACCACCAATTCTGTTGCTTGTTAAGTGAAAAAATCACCTGGCTGTAGTGAGCTTAGGACCTCACTTCCCCTTCAGTTGTTAAGCAAAAGATCATGTGAGAGTGACTTATGATTTTACTTCTACCTTTCTAGTAGCTCTGCTTGTTGCAAGTCAGTTGAGAAGCATGTGGGATGCTGTGATGCAAAGGGATATTTTTTACACAATTATAACTTTGAATGGCCACTTAATGAGGCAGTCAGTAAGTGAGGACTACCTGAATTAAACTGAATTAAACTACCTGAATTAAACTTCTCTTTTTTTTTACAACAGAATAAGAAATTCTCCTATCATTGCTCAAGATTATATATTATATATATACAATATATGTATTTGTAATATGTGTGTGTGTGCGTGTATAGAGAGAGAGAGTGAGAGAAAATACAGAATAAAAGAGCAAAAGAAGAACACTGCATAAAATAAGAGCATGTGATAAAACATAGAACTTTACTACACAATCCTGGTCATTTCTTAATGAAATCATTGCAAAAAGTCATCCTGTATCTATGAGAGGTTCTCAAAAATCTTCTCTTTTGAAAGAATTACTAAAAAACCGCCCCTCTTCATTTTCATCAGAATGAATTAATACAGCTTGGAAGGGGGGGGAAAGAATACAAAGTAACTTGTTCTTCATACTAGGTCATCCACTGTAAGATGAATTAGGCAATTCTTTTAGACAGTATAATATAGAAAGGATCAAAGACTGAATTCTTACAAAGGGTTTAGGAGCTACTGCCCTTTAGAAGCTCAACTGCTTTTCATACTAAGCCAGTCTTCTCTAAACTATTACTTTGTAAATAATAATAGTAATAAAAATAGTAATAAATAGTAATAAAACTATCCCAAATACACCTCCAACTAAAAATAACAATAAAAACAATAAAAAAAAGAAACAAAAGTTATAAACAATCAAAGCATATCAAATTCAAATACAGTCCTGAGGCCAGATACAAACAAGATATTGGATAAAAGATGTATTATATCCATATATGCACATACATATATATATGCATACATATATATGAGAACATAGACACTAAAATAAATAAGAAAAAATACTATTATAAGAAGTATGTTATTATAAAATCACTGTAAGTCACACTGTAAGTCACAAGAATTATCTTGGCGAGATGGATGGCATAGAGGTTTAATAATAAATAAAGAAATAATTAAAATAAGAAGTTCCAATCCTAAACAATGAAACAGCATATCATATAAGTACAAGCACAGGACTTCCCAAAGGTGCTTTTTCACGAGGCAACTTGACTTTCTTGTTTTTTCTTTTGAAGACGTTTCGCTTCTCATCCAAAAAGCTTCTTCAGCTTTGACAGGATAGTGGGGAATGGAAGAGCTGAAGAAGCACCTTTTGGACAGCCATGACCTGGATGACTGAGAATCTCTACAGACTTTTAGCACAGGATTTGGTGACTTGAGAAGTTGTTTTCAAATCTTTGTATGAGAAAAGCAGCATTAAGTAAAAATCGCACTCGCTACCTGGAAATTTCTTCAAGACAAACATTAAACATTATATTTAAAACATTCATTTTAAAAAAGGATGAGATTGTTTTGTCCTAACATGTAATGAAATTTAAACCAAGAGAAACATACTGTATTATTTTTTTGAAAAGATTGTTTTTATAAGCTAGATAAATTACACATCTCCTTAATCCAGTCCTTAAAATGTTGAATAGTAATACTTTTTTCCAATTTATCAAACTAATTCTCTCAACAATTACCCACACTCAATGTAGCCAAATAACAAGACCCCATATATGGCAGGTGGGAATATAATTCAATATAATTAATTAATGTTAATTTATTTTAACATTATGAGATTTCCCCATAAATCTATGTAAATATTGTTCTAAAAAGGTGCCAATAATGCACATAAGCAATTCATGCGGCTCAAGAATTCTCATATTTTTTTACATCACCCAGAAACTATTTTTATTTGCCAGAAATAACATTTCACCTTGTAGGGTACCATATTCCATATTTGGAAATTTTTGACTGACATGGTCTGTTTCTACCAAAAGTAAACAGATGATGGAAATTTGATGGTTGGAACAACCAACAGTTTGGTTTACATAATTTGGTGGCCTGTTAGCAATCAAGTATTTGATCCCCCAGATGTATATTGTGTGCCGCTAGTCAAAAGCATTAAAATCTGATAGAACAACTGAGTGTTATGAAAGCCGCATTTAAATTTATTACCCATTTAGAAGCCACATGTGTTTCAGAGTGAAAATGAGGCCAGAAAAGAATGTTATTTTTGGCACAAACTGTTACCTGCTGTTCTATATCTTCATTCATTTTCATGGCTTTGGCCTATTTCAATATAATGATTCAGTGCCTTTTCCTAAATCAATCATGCTGTGGTGACATTTCGAACTTACAATCGCTGTAAAAATATCATGGACGGAATATAATTATATATATAATTATACAATTTTGGCACATCAAAGCATTTCACAATAGCAATATAGTTCTGATACCTTGCCTCAATTTGGTTTCCTGCTTTGTCTACTAGTGTAAGTCACTAGTTATTGTTATCCGGCATTTTGCTTCTGTAAGCTATTCTCTCATCCCTCCCAGCTTTATATCAATTATTTTCCTCATGCAGTATCTTTACCCAATATAATATCCTGCACTACATGTTCTTCCATTTTAGGTCCCTTTGCTTCTCTTGCTTCAACTTAGTGCCTTCCAGTGGATTTAGACACCTTTGGAAATTCCAAGGACAAAAGAGAAGGAATGTGTTCTCATTTGAAATGGTTCTTTATATCCATTCCATATATCCACTCTCAGGTTATGGAATGGACACCTGACTGCAAAAGACTGGTATTACAGGTAGTCCTCAAACGTACGTCCACAATTGAGCCCAAAATTTCTGTGGTTGAGTGAAACATTTGCTAAGTGAGTTTTGCCCCATTTCACGCCCTTTCTTGCCACAGTTGTTAAGTGAATCACTGCGGTGGATAAGTTAGTAACATGGTTGCTAAGTGAATCTGGCTTCTCCATTGATTTTGTTTGTCAAAAGGTTGCAAAAGGTGATCACATGATCTTGGGACACAGCAACGGTCATAAATATGAATCAGTTACCAAGCATCCGAATTTGGATCACATGATCATGCTTGTTGCTGCTACAAAGATCATAAGTGTGAAAAACAGTCATAAATCACTTTTTTCAGTGCCGTTGTAACTTTGCACAGTCACTAAACGAATTGTGGTAAATCAAGGACTACCTGTATTTTAGATAGAGCAGTTACTATTGCAATCCTACGCAGAAAGACTTAATGACAAAATTTTCTCTTTATTTGTATTTAACCGGTGCGGCTGTTGCTACTTCAGCAATTGACTGGAGGCTGAGTATACAGATCAATTTCTTCCCACCAGGGTTTTTTTTTAAATATTAATATCCAGATCTCCAGCTTGAGCAGGGAAAGAAATTTACTTGAAACCTAGAGAGTTAGTATCAGTCATTGTCAATGTAATTACCCAATTTTAAATTAAAATTCCTTTTGAGCAACAGTGTCATTCTGGGAAACTCAGAGGCACTTTGCTGTTTGAAATGAAGTGTAAAAACCACATAACCTCACAACTGCCAGTATTGTGCAGATAAACCAGATGGACTAGCAGCTGAATCTGGATTTCAGCATGAATGACATGAAACTGGAGGGAAGACATTATCCATCTACATCTGAAGACAGCAAAATAGATTAAAGGTAAATCAGACTGCATAGCATAGTCTACATAATATCATTTTATGATACCTTGGTAAGATCACACTTGAAATACTGCATCCGGTTTTGGTCACCACAATGTATAAAAAATGTTGAGACTCTAGAAAAAGTGCAGAGAAGAGCAACAAAGAAGATTAGGGGACTGAAGGCTAAAACATATAAAGAACGGTTGCCGGAATTGGGTATGTCTAGTTTAATGAAAAGAAGGACCAGGGGTGACATGATAGTAGTATTCCAATATCTCAGGGGTTGCCACAAAGAAGAGGGAGTCAAGCTATTCTCCAAGGCACCTGAGGGCAGGACAAGAAGCAATGGGTGGAAACTAATCAAGGAGAGAAGCAACTTAGAACTAAGGAGAAATTTCCTGACAGTTAGAACAATTAATCAGTGGAACAACTTGACTCCAGAAGTTGTGAATGCTCCAATACTGAAAGTCTGTAAGAAGAGATTGGACAACCATTTGTCTAAAGCGGTGTAGGGTTTTCTGCCTAAGCAGGGGGTTGGTATTTCATCACTACACATAATTCAGTAAGTTTGTACTAACAAAATAATCACGCCAGTAAATATGTTATAATTGGAATTGTGTAAACATGGGAAAGAAAAAAGAGAAAGGACAAGGACAAGAAGACAATTATCAATTTGTCAAGAAACTTGCTAAATGTAGCGAAGGGTTTAAAGAAAGAAGCTCTAGAACTAAACACATGGAGGGAGAACATGGATTTTTGTCCAAAATAGAAGTAAACCAAACGGAAACACAAAGCCTTCACATAATAGAAATTACCCAAATTAGATTTGTCTAAATAGGACAGATGTTAATGAAGTCATGATAAGAGAGTTCTACAATGTCAGCAGTTCCTGTGTTAAACAGCACCTGCCGTGACAAAGCTTAGTGGTGCCACCAACAATGTGACAGTTGCTGTTGTTTTTATATAACTGATGCAAATCTAGAAGTACCCAATATATGCTGCTTCCTCCGAGTTCACCAGCAGTTAATTTGTGTGTGCGCACATATATAGAGGATTATCAGTTTCTAAAATAAAATTTCTAATTTTCATTTAGATTATAGGAATTCCCTAATTCTGTTTCCACAACAATTCCCCGGGTTCCTTGATATCAATGACAAAAGCAATGTATTTTCAATATACAAAAAATCCATTAATTATTAAAGTCAGAGGTACTGTGAATTTTGACCAATGATATGTAAATTCCAATTAATGAAAAATCAACATAAAATGAAGGCCCAGCTTAAACTCCACCATTAGATCTTACATTTCTGCTTAATAGATCACATCTATGACAAATTTTCAACAACCTTCCTCTAAATGTAGTCCTTACTTGGCTTCCATTCCATAAGAGGCCTTTCTGCACTGCTGAGTAGAAGTGCTATCCTCCATCTCTTAGCTGGCAGAAAAGGATAACAGTGTGAATTTCCTGTTGCCATGTCCGGCTCAGATTGCCTCTGTTTCAAGTCACTACGATCATCGGACCTCCTTGAGATAACAAGTGACAAAGCTTGATTTGAGAGCGTCCCTGGAAGGTGCTAGAATATGGGGCCCAACCATTGTGTTATCTTTAACTTAAGATTGCTCCACTCAATGCTCTGGGGATAAAAGATGAAGAGGACAGGACTGTTACTACCAGTATCAAATAAAAATGTTCCCAGGACAGGTTTTTGCCACAATTGCATTCAAGTGGGAAAAAGCTCTTAATTTAATTAAATCAGCTCATTTTCCTACTGGTAGTAACTGCTATAATTATTTTCTTTCTGCCATTCACTTATAAAACTATAATAATTTACTTAATATTTTCTTAGGCTTTCAGGAAGAAGATAGCAGGATAGCACACTTTGCTAACAGACAAAACTAAGTGAGAAAAGTAGCAGGACAGAACATTTTGATTATGGACTGAATCAATATGTAGTTCTGTCCTGCCAATATCAATACTGTACTGACAACGTTTCTGTTTTATAGTGAGGAATGGTAGAAAGTCTTACCATTGTATTACTTCTACATAGGCAGGGATCTGAAGAATTTGGGTTAAGTGATCTGTAGTCCAAACTAGAATAGCAAACTGTCTAAAGTAGTATAAGGATATAAATCTTGCAGTCTTTGAATCAAATAAGCCAGTATCCAGTGCTTACAATATATACCACTAACTACATGGCACATACTTCCATAAATTATAAAATCCTAAATGACGATTCATAAACTGCAGTGTGAAATCCTTACCTTTCTGAGGTCATTCAACCCATATTCAATGGATGAAGTCAAAACCTCAAGGGCCTGCAGATAAAATGAATAAGGCACATATTTTGTAATAAGCCACATCCTTTATCTTGTCAAAGATTTTAAAAAATGTACTTAAATGTTTTATTTTCTAACTTTCCAGCAGCATGAAAAGTTTATATGTGATTTCATCATGCTTTGAGCCTTTTCAGTGTTTATTTTGATCTTCTCAGAAATGTTGTACATTGTTAGCAGAATCACAAATTATTCAGACTGATTCCTTCAGGATTGTTGGGAGACACTATCTCTGCCCACTATGCATTCTTTCTAACTGTATGATCATTTTTTAAAGAGAGGGACAGAAACCTGCAACTTTCATCATTCCTCAGCAATTAATATGCTGGCTTGATGGAAGCTGTAGCTCAACAAAATATAATGAGAAACAAATTGCCCATCTCTATTTTAAGATAACATCTGCAGATTTTAATTTGCATAGTCATTCAGCTCCTCTAGTAAACAGAAAAAAAATGGTAGATGAAGCAGATTTAATGATACATTCTATTTTCTGATTTGTGAAAGATATTTGAATTTCTAGGGCCTTGGTGATTTCAGAAGTGGATACTAATGACTTTGACTAATGATTCTGTAATTCTGGACAAATCACTCTGAAGATACTTGTAGATATTAAAAACCAAGGGAAGGAAATCGGAGATGAAAAAAACCTCTGTAAAGAGAATTGGTATACATTGAAATAATCATCTTGATACTATTTCTGGCACATATGTGGGGAAATGTACCCTTTTGTTTCCAATAAGTGAAACTAATCACTATTAACAAAAGCAGAAAGAGAGATCCAGGATAATGAATCTGATATCATATTCTCCACACATGTAAAAACAATATGGTAAAGGCAATATCTCCCCCCAAACCCAACATCAATTCCATGGCCCATATGGATTGGCCTCTTCATCCAAAAACGATCTTCTATTGCAGAAAAGTCCTATTGCAGAAGTGGGGCTTCCCAGATGACACAACTGATAGTGGGAAAGATAAAGTTGTTGTATTTCTGCAATTACACAGTACAAATGAAGAGACTAAACATTATTAATTAAATGCCAGCTTAATAGGGCATTTCAGATTGACTGAAATCACAATGTCTAATTCTCTGTATTCAAGAGACTTTCCCTCCATGCTAGTAAAGGAAAAGACAACCTTACTTTATATACCAAGTGTAGTTTTGAAACCCGTTATTCGGAAATTGTTTTACAGCTTTCTTATATCAGAACTGTGGCAGTGATTTTGGGATGGCTGCCAAAAACGTTAAATTAGCAAGAAGCTAAGCAACAAGACTTATTATCGGGAAGTTATTCAGAGTAGTTGCTTAAGCCAGAATTCCTGCACAAACGTTCTTCCTTCCCACCTTCAACCAGCTTCTCTGTACTGCAGTGGTGATAGGATTTAAGAATTCAAGGTTCTGCAATTCAAGACTCTATGGAAAAGATTTGCTTCAAATATTAAGAATTGTTAATATGGAATTGCAATACAGATTGTACACAGTTTGTTCCTCCCAATTTTTATTTTATTTCATCACACTTGTGTACTTCTTTAAAATTTAAAAAAATACTAATTGCAGATAGATTATGTTACTTGCCATATATATAAAACAGAATTTTCTTTTCTTTTTGGGGGGATGGGGGACAGCCAATGAGAAAACATAAGTAGATATGAGGTGATAAATTTGTATTTTGAAAGTCTGGAACTGAAAAATATAACCATATAGAAGCAAAAGCAAGAGTAAAAACTAAAAATGCTGAGCATGCAGACCTGTCTGGCAAATCAGGGGAGTGTAAATGCACAATTTCCATTGGGAGAAAAAAAAAGAGATGGATGATGACTAAAATGAGAAAAGATTCTCTGCATGTTAAAAGAAAATATGGTAATGAATCATACATGTTGCACATTACAAGTGCCATCTGGACACATCTAGAATCTTAGTGCATTCAGCCATGCAGCAATTGTGTTAGCTGTCAGTTCTGTGGAGTCACCCACTTGGATATCTAGCTGTTTTTTTCTAGGCCACTAATTCACCATGGCCTTTTTAAAATTAACAGCAAATTCACAATTAGAAAAGACTACATAATATGAACAGATTTCCAAACTGCAGAATCAATCAAAATCAGGAAAAGAGAAAAAAAAAACCTGAATGCTTTTATATGCCACTAAAAAGCTGATAAGATTTCAAAATTCATCTATTTCACCTTATAAACAAACTAAAAATACTGGTGATTAATTTTAATTATTCCTACATCCATTTCCCTGGATGCCCAAACCAGCCAGTAGTATACGTTATACTTACTGTAAGATTGTTGAGAGTGACACCATTGGTGTACAGATACTCAATGACTGTAAGGAACACTTCTGGCTGCATGTGATTCAAGATCAGCGGGATTTGTGTCTCATGGGGCTGGCTTAGCATTGCATGGAGAACTTGGCAGCGGGTGGAGAGTAGACAGCGATGGGCAAAGACTTTCTGTTTCTCTTTGCCAACCAGAAAAGTTACATCACTGTGGAAAGAGAGGCCACACAGATCTCAGTATAACTAGCAGAGTTTACCATATAGATGGCTCAACGTCTTAGCCTGCTTTCTTCTCACCTTTCTATAGATGCTTCCCTTTGAGAGCCAACATGAAGAATTTGGATGACCTTTGGTAAAGCAAGTGAAACCAAGGGCTGAACTACTAATTAAAGCACATCGACACAAGAATGTACTTGAATGCAGTTCTACATTTCTCTGATCCTGTAATTAATAGTGTTTGGCTGCTGAGGCTTGTTTGTTTATGCAATTATTTAACACTTTGGTCTTTCTCTTTTTTTAATGATGAAGCTTATGGCAATTTTAACCTGTTCCCCATTTGCAGGGATGCATCTGACTGTGCCTTCCATATCCTGGTCTTTAGGACTTTCAAGGAGAAAAATAGCTTAACATTTTTTCAACACTTGATATAAACCATTAGTTTTGTGGGATTTTTGAGCAATCAGAAAATATGTAGAAGAGTGACTAAGAAGAATCTCTGGAAACTATGATGCCTTGGACAGAAAGACAGTAAACTGAGAAAAGCCAGTTTGATGTAATGGTGAAAATGCTGGCCTACAGTAGAAAACCAGGAGACTGTGAGTTCTAGTCCTGTTTTAGGCATGAAAGCCAGCTGGGTGACAGGACAGTCACTCTCTCTCAGCTCAATTTACCTCATAAGGTCGTTGTTGTTGTGGGGAAAAGATGTATGTTCACTATCTTGAATTAAAATAATAAAGACTGAATTTAAAAATATAAATAATAAATAAAAGAAGTAATTTTGTATCAGTTATTTCAGCTGGGTGTAAAAGTATAAGAAGAGAAAACAGAATCATAGCAGTCAATAACTGGCTACATAGATGGGGTTGCAAGAAGGGTTTGCATTACAGAACCTGGGGAGAAAGTGTTTGCCAGATGCTTTATTACTCTCATCAAGGCACTAAACTAGAATAAAAGATGGAGGATGGCAAAACCAAAAACTGAATATCCAGTCAAAGATTGGGAATGAAAAACCAGAATACATGGGAGAAACAGGAGGCCAGAACAGGGATCCAGAATTTTACAGGATGATAAACATTCACAGCAAAGCATGAGCATATACAGGGAGAAATAGACAATTTATCTTCTCTCAAGAAGATAAATATGTGACAGATATAATAAAAACTTGATAGGATGATACTCATGATTGATACATAGTATTGGAAGGCTAGAACTTACTCAAAAGGAGAAGGTGCAACAGAAGGAATGGGGTGTGCACTGAATACAAGGGAGAAAAATTCAGAAATTAAAAAATCAGAGTATATAGCACCTTGTTGAAAGTGGGAATTTATTGAAAAAGTAAATGGTGAGAAAAAACAAAAGTGATAGTGGCAGTTTATTATAGACTGCCTGGGCAGTCAAAAGACACAAATAAAATGCCTCACTTTCATGCATCAGTGATAATGAGGAATTCTGATTTTTCTTTTTTACATCTTCTGGGAATCTATCTCTGCCAAGAGTCAAAGCTCCAAGAAATTTTTCTTCCCTATTGTTGACGACTTCATTTGTCAGGAGGTAGAAGAAAGAACGAGAGGATCTAGTATTCTCGACCTAATCCTTACCAGCAAAGAGGAATTGGTTAAAATTGAAGATAACAGCCATCTTTGGAAAAATGATCATATTATACTCAAATTTAGAGACTAACTTAAGAAGGAAAAAATTTCCTATTCTACATCAGATAACAAACTTATTGGACTAGTCATGTTGCCTTCAACAAAAAGTAGTAAGAGAATATCCCATGATGACTAAATTAGCATGTGGGAATGGGTGTATATAACAAGGTCAGAACACAATGCAAGCAGAGAAAATAAAAAGGCAATAACCTCACTAATTTAATGAGTAGAGCCTCGTGTACTGACTCCTGCTTTCCAAGCAGTGTTGCAGATCAGGCAGTTATATATTTCAGGATCATTAGATTCAAATGATCTGTTGCACTAGATTATAAAGAACATGTAATTTGATATTCCTACCAGATTATGTAATGACAAAGCACTCTGTAAGGGGTGTAAATTTAGATAACTACAGGAGTATCTTCGGTAACTTATTTGACATTCACTTCATTTTTCATTATCTAGTGACTTTCTCAGTTTTGGAGGCCAGAAAATGGAGTGTTTTTGATTTCTCTAGGAAATGGAACATCACTCAATCAAAACAATTATCTTAATTCCTAGCTGCACCAGATCAATAGCTATTGTAGAATAATGTAAATCAGCCAAGAGTTATCTACATTTTATTGGAGTCTTCATCTAGCCAGCATTAACTACCCAGTTCCACACACATTAAAATTGGACAAGCTTTCTACAGGGAGCAAGACTGAACAAGTTTATTTTTCAATTTAAACTGGAGGGGGGAGTATGTACTTTCCTTTTGAGGATCAGAACCCAAACATATATATTAAAAATAATAAAAGATAGAAAGCAAGTAGCCTTGCTAATATTTATTAGTTTACATTGTTGGAAACATCTAACGTTCAAACAAGTTTACTACTTATTACTATATTGTACTTTATTAATTTATTTAGCATGTGGCAGCTATATTTTACTGTAATTTATTAAGTCACAGAGACTATCTACTATATAAAAATAAGCTTTGTATTCTATGCCAGCTCTCCCTGGGAAAGGCAACTTGGATTATCTGTATTCTATAGTCAATGAAAGCTATAACACCAGATTAGATAACATATAAAAAGAAACAATGTCAATTATCCTTATATAGTACTACTGAAGAGCAGACACATGCAGTCTGAGCACCATTTGGAATATAGTCAGAAAACATGGATCAGGATAGCTAAAAAAAGCAAGACAAAATATTTTAAATATATGTTCTAGCATTAGCAGTTGGTTCTCATCAATATTAATCGTCATTCTCTTGAATGCTTTAAACAGATTGAATATCTTGAAAACAACTGCCTTCTTAAAACTTTTACTAGATCACAGTTTAGGCCTTTGATCTGGTGTTTCATTCTTCTATTGGATTGTACAGCGTGCATGGCTGACCCTGTTGTATACATTATGAAACAGAGAAACAGGAAGTTCAGCTACCTAACTTTTAACCCAAATCTAGGTCTACTTATAAGCCTCCTGGTTTATAGAGACAATTGGCTATCTATGCTGTTAAGAGTTATGATATGACTTTAATTTCAAATCTAACAAATTAGGGTTAATAACATTAATCACACAATATTACCAATATGCAATATATTTCAAAATAATCTCAAAAGTTTTTGAGTCAATGATTTTGTGTCCATAACATATAATTTATTTTTCCCTTTGAATTTTGTATCAGTCAAAATCAAATCACATTCTGGCATAGTCAAGATTAAAATATGCTACAGTACACTAAGCACAATAAATACACTATGTGATTTGCTTCATCATGAATTATTGAATTTATTTATTTATTTATTTATTTTTACATTTATATACCGCCCCATTCCGAAGACTCGGGGCGGTTTACAGCT
>JANHFL010002181.1:598415-614578 GCA_032468155.1 Oxyrhabdium leporinum
AAGAAGTCAGGAACAGATCTTCACTCTAATGAATTGAACTAATTGTCTCCTGCAAACCCCACTCCCCTTTCGCTCCTTATATTCCCCGTGGGAGGGGCCATTCACCGTCCACCTGTGCCTTTACTCCTGAGTCGACCCTTGTTCCTTAACTGTTCCCTTCTCCTGGCAGCTCTGTGCATGCCCACAGTGGGAACAGGCTCCAGCTGTTCTTCTGTCCCACTGATCTCTGACTCTGAAGGCAGCTGATAACTGTCATATGGCCCTGGCCCCAACTCTGCCTCCGATGCAGAGCACTCATCAGAGCCTTCCCCAGACTCCAGGACTGGCCCATGTTCCCAACCTCCTCACTGTCTGAATCTGCCGTCAGCTCCGCTGGCCACTGGCGAGCCACGTGAGAAATTGGAAACATTATTCTAGATATTTAGTTGTCAGAAATAAATAAACTGAATGAGCTGGAAGGGGCCTGGGAGGTCTTCTAGTCCAGTCCCCTGCTCAAGGAGAACTGTCCTATACCATTTCAAATAATTGATTGTCTAGTCTCTTCTTAAAAACATCCAGTGATAGAGTGCCCACGATTGCTGAAGGAAAGCTGTTCCATGGTTAATTGTCCTGTTAGGAAGTTTCTCCTCAATTCCAGGTTGCTTCCCTCATTAGTTTCCAACCATTGTTTCTTGTCCTGCCCTCTGGTGTTTTGGAGAATAATATCACCCCAAAATATGTGATCTGTTTTAGAAAATGTAGAATTTTCTACTGATCAAAGGATGCAGCTATATGTTCCTATGGCAGAGATTTTGATATATTTTACAATAACATGTTGTACTGATTATGTGTTAGTAAATTAGTGCCTATTGATCAGTATTAAATGTAAACATTTTTCCTTTCCATAACTGCATTCTTTGAGCTTGCTTCTACTATTTTTTAAGTTTGAAGATTGTTTTGTTAATTGGGCATGTAAAGAACGTTAAATAAAAATTATCCAGAAAGGGGGCAAGAATCTCCAGTGTGTTTACGTAACAGGGTGAGAGCCTAATCAAAGTACTGATAATTGATCACCTAAATTCTTCTAATGACCTGTTGCCAGGCAAACTCAAGAATCTTAGGGGGCTGGGACTTCTCCAGGTTGGCCACACACTTGGCCCTGGCTCTCAGATGACCCCTTCACACCAGCCTTCCACAAAATGGTTAAAATAATCTTGCCCAGGTCAGCTTTTGAATGTTAATGCTATTATCGAGTTTTTCATCCACTGACCCGAGTTGGATAATAGATATTTTTGTGCTATACTTTTCATGGGTACTAGCTATAAACTGGTATCTTGGAAGATGTGCAGTATAAAAATGAATATACTGCAATCAATAAACAGTAAATGTCTGTTGCTAGCCTGTCTAGATAATAGGCAGAATGCCAGAAGCCTGAAAACTATTTGGAAGCACAGAACACCAAATCTGTCCACCACTCAGATGTTTGCTTTGTCAAGTTTCTCTGTATCAAAATACTGTGTAAAACAACGTTTCTTATTGTGAAGAGCATACAGAATAGTGTAGCATGTCAGAGTGCTGAAATTACCGCTCTAAAGAAATCTGTGTGGTCATTTGCCTTACTTCAAATTCCAGTCAACTGGTTCCCACAAAACACTGTTTTGACACAAAATAAACATTTACTCCCTGCTTTTATTAAAAATGTGTTTATTATAATCAAACTGCTGCATTTTGGGAAATATGGTGTGCGTGATTGATAGGACACATGTGCAAAATAAATAGTTGGCATAAATACATAAATAAAGTTCTTTGATGTTCACACCATGTAGGCCTCACAGCTGAACAGTCTGTCAGGTTCAAAACTTCAAGTGGGCAGCTTTTTTTTAAGCTGTTCAAGTCTGTACCAATTTGTGAGATCACCTGCTGTACCTGGACTGAAAAGCAGCCAAGAAATTGAAGCAAGCAGGTCATTCACAGTTTCAGCAAAAAGGAATCCCGTTTGCTTAATTAGTGTAGCAGTTATATTACCCAACATGTCCCTTCATAGCTTCAAGTGCTTCGCAATAACACTAAAAGCCTGAATTGATCCAGATTTTAAGGCTAAACATTCAACTCTCACCATTAACTAGTCCTTCCAAATTTGGAGGAGTTCTTCTCTACTAATTCTAGAGGAGAGGCAATTGGCACTCTAGTCAACTAGAGCAGCTCAAGCATTTTTATTTAGAACTATATTATAGCTGGCACAAGAAGCTGTTTATCTGCTTCCACAGTAGAGAAGTCGGCCATGCCTCAACTGCTTCCTTGCATAAGCCTTTTCTTCTCTAGATAGCCACACCCAATTCACAGCTCTGGTCCATGAGTCAGAGTCAAGTGAAGCTTGGGTAGTAACGCAACTCCCAGCAATGCAATGCCGGTTTCCTGAGCAGATGATGGTAGTGTTGCAAAGATTTGAGACAACACATAAGTAAAGCCACCAATTTCTATATTTTACTCCTCTTTCCATCAGGCTCTGGTACACCACTTTCCATACCAAATATCTACTATCAGGCATTAGACCAAAAGCCTAGAAACCATCATAAAAAAATATTTGTACTTTCCTTACCCTGTACTGTTCCCTGTATATAGTGTATGGAGCCTAATTTCTCCTTCCTTTCTACCCAGTGACACCGTGTGCATAAGCAATTGTGCAACGATTGCACAGACATAAAACTTAAGGCATCTATCCCTACACCATTCATCCGTGAACTGAAGAATTCACATCACGCCATTTTTTTTTTTAAACAAGAAACACAATGATGCAAAGGATCCAGAAGTGGATGAATCCTGAGGAATGGTTCGGAGCTACACATGTGCAGATTTGAAGTTTTCCTTTCTAGAAAATTAGACATCGGAATGCTTTCACTGTGGATGCCTAGAGTTGCCATCTTTTATGCTATTAACAAATCCATCCTTGGAGTAATGGGGTGTTCTGGTGAGACGACTCCATTTGCAGCCTTAAGCATCTGCTCGCTGTAGCAGTAGTTTGAGTATATACTTGAGCCGATGTTGAAGTTCTGGTGAACAGCCCAGTTCTGCAATGCTGCTCAGCTTGTAAGTATAGGAATTCCTATCACGGTTTATGTAGGTAAGGAGGCAGGAGTGGTCAGGTTTGCTGAAGATCACCTTGGTATGATCGTTGTAAAAGTTCACCTATAAAAAAAGACAGCACAATCCCTTTCTTAATACTCATCACTGATGGTTATTTAAGGGTCTAGCACATCTAGTTGATGGCTAAACTTTTTGGCACTGAGTGCTGAAATGGGAGCGTGCACAGAAGCGCCGGAAACCGGAAGCTTAGCTTCCCAGTGCACGCATGTGTGCCAGCCACCTGGTCTTCCGGTTTTTAATGTGAATGCGTGCACAAAGACCAACTGGCCAGCACACACATGCGCTCCGGGGAGCTGCTCTTCTGGTTTCCGGGGCTCCCGCGTGCACGAAGACCAGTTGGCTGGCATGCAGGTGCGCACAAAGACCAGCTGGAGCTGCTCTTCTGGTTTCTGGCACTCCCGCGTGTGTGACCAGCTGGCCAGGGTGCATGTGCGCACTGGAACCCAGAAGAGCAATGGGTGATAGCTGATGTGCCCGGAGAGAAAGCTCTGTGTGCCACGTCTGGCACGCGTGACATAGGTTTGCCATCAAGGGTCTAGCATTTCTTTTTGGATTCTCCACTTCTATACTGCATACATTTAGATTAAGCACAAACAACTCTTCTTCAATTATACAGTGCTGTAAGCAACGTTGCATAACTTCAGCAGAAATAGGCCTGAAATTTTAGATCCGCTTTTTGGTGGATACCTTTTATATTTTAGATGTGGATTAAGCATATAAGCATTTTGCTAGACTTACTATATTTCACTTCCTGCTGAAAATTGGCAGGAAATTGAACAGCTACTATTTAGTGGCTTGCTATTGAATTCTGGCTGTATGATCTTTGCGGTTATGGAGACTGTAAAGAATATGCATGCCACACCCCTGGTTAGCACATTTGCTAGGACACTATGAGACTTCGGCTGTAGTTTTATTCCTCTGTTCCCTTCAGTTAAAACACTGGAAGGAAGCAAAATGCAGAAGTTGAACCGAAGGGCTAGAAAACCAAATATACAGAAATGGGCCTACAGGTATCCAATATATGTTAAATTACTGTAACAAACATATATGCACTTATATCCTGCCTTTTCTCCAAGGCAGAAAGTAACAAACCTTCTGTTTATTGTACCTATTCTACTCTCAAAGCAGTATATCGGATTGAGGGTTCCCACAAACCTCCTCATAGGCAACCCCTTTCCACTGCACAGTCTTATATTTTCATGAGGAGGAAGGAGTATTAGGTATATTTGCCACTTTGCATTATTTATAGAAATAGTAAAGGCAGGAAATAAATAAAAACCTTCAAAAGATAAGCTACCTTTGGCATAGCATCTTCCTGTTAATAAAAACATTATTCATGTCAGTTAAAATGAAGTAGCCTTAAAAGTGTTTGGCACGAGAAGTCTGTCTAGAATTCTCTTAAGTAGACAAAGTCACAGGTCATAAATGTTTTTACATAAGGGACTTGATGCATTACACACACCTGTAAAGTTCCGTTGTTGAAGAGCATCAGTAAAGCCTGATTAGTTTTCACCCACTGTAGAAGCAGCAGAGGCAGTTGTCCAGCCTCTTCTATGCTGGGCAAATCTCCACCCTTTGAAAAGAGGACGGAAAAGTTAGAAAAATGGACAAAAGAACGATCAATTCCTAACATTCCTCCTCAATCTATTTTCAGCATTCCTACCCAAACGAGAATAAGTAATTCCTCAGCTTCCACTGCAAAACAATAGCTTAGGTATATCAATGCCAGAAACCATATTGAAGAAAAGACAGATTAGCAAAAATTAACTGCATTCTGGAGAATTTTAGTCAAGCTTCATTACGCATGTGGAATAGGCATAGCCAGAAGGATAAGGCATAGCATCTGAGTACAGATCGACAGTGGGCCCTGCTGATTAAAGAGAAAGGAAGGGAGAGAGGGAGGGAGGGAGTATTTAACTATTCTCTTTGAAAGTATTATGAAAGATGCCTATCAACTCCAAGATGAAATTGTTAGAAAGTCAGCAATTCCTTCTGCATTCAGAAACCATCACAGCATATGCATAAACATACATGACATCTTACCTTCATGAGATGCTCCTCCATGTATGAAGCAAAGTACTGCAGAATCCCCATCTGTTCCTGTAGCTGTTCGGGAATTGCTGAAGTCAGGAAGGAGAAACGTTTGCTATTTGTCAGGTTGTAATGCACTTTCCTAAAAGGCAAGAGAATGGAGTTAGCTATAGTAGCCAGAAGCACTTTGGATCTATTATGATGTACAAACTATCTACATATGGCAAAATGAAATGGAGAAGTGTCTCCTTATTTTGATTTTTTTTCTTTTTTTTTGGGCCATTCAACAATTTAGCATTGGTAACATCAACAATGTTACAATGCCATATGACATGGGAGTGGAAGTGCATAGCTCCTAAAGAAGGTTTGTAATATAGCGATAAATGTTAAAAGGTGTTTTAAAAATGCATATCAGGTCTTCTAGAGCAGGGGTCCCCAACCCCCAGTCCATGGACCGCATGCCAGCAACCGGGCCACGCAAACAAGTGAAGCCCCATCTGTGGGATGCAGGCAGCATGCAAAACGACACTCCCTCTGGTCCACGGAAAAATCTTTCTACATGGTGCCGGTCCCTGGTGCCCACAAGGTTGGGGGCCACTGTTTTAGAGCAGGGCTGTCAAACTCTTGGCCCGTGGGCCAGATGCACCACCCCCGGTTTAGCAAAGGGGAAAAAAGTTGGGATGTCACATGACGACATGAGTTTGACACCCCTGTTCTAGAGCATTCCAAGAGGAAGAAAAGGCAAACACAAATCGTTGAGCTACTTTAAGCAGAAAATATCACTTTCCCTTTGTTTTGATTTTCTTGCTCATGTCTTCAGTCATCCATTATTTTATTGCCTGTTCTACCCAGTGATTATCATTCGGCCAATAAGGTTGAGCAGTAGGTCTTCCACTGTAGTGCAGAGCTGATCCAAGTGCATTACCAGCCTCAACTATATCCATATCCCCTCCTTAGCTCCTCAATCAATCAATTTCTTCCACTTACTTCCAGTCAGCCGAAAGAGACATGTGAGTTCCATCATTGAAGAGGACACCAATGCTGTGGTTGGAGAGCTGGTAACCAAATCCGTACTTGTTGGAATAATCCACCCACTTGCTCACCCAAACAAAATGTTCATGGCAAGCCAGGGAAGCAGGGTTCGTCTCAGCTGGACAATGAACAAAGATACTTATTAATTTAGGAGAAATTGTTTATATTAGGTCAAATAATCCTCTTTAAAGGGCTGTTTCAATGACAGAAAACATAGAAGGGAGCAAATTAAGATGGCTCCTCTTCCTCTTTCCCAACATCAGCCTCTAATCATGGAGGACGAGTATGTGAACCAAGAACTACTCCTTATTTATGAAGAGCCACTCTCTTCCAATTCATGACCAAGTGCAAAAAGCCATTTGCACCTTCAGCAGGGAAAGCTCACATACAGACCTCATATGAGGTCTATACAAGTTTAAATCCTTTGTAAAGAGCGTTTCAGCTCACATGCAAGCCTTTGCATGCAAACGAAGGCTTCCTTAAGGGCAGTTCCAGCTGACACAAATGTAGCTGGAAAAACACAGTTCATCCTAGCTGCTTACATGGTGATTTTAATTTTGAAGAGACCCAAAGGTAAAGATAATTCCCCAGTATCTCTCCCACTACAAATAGAGGGGGAAATATGGATGATTAAAAGATGCTGTTCTCCATTCCCCCTCCTGGTGAACAGACCATCAACACTTGGACATTAATATTGGAAAGGACTGGGAGAGGGAGGTTACAATATAGAGCTTTGTACATCCTGTGTTTTATCCTGTTTGATATTAACTTTCAGGAGAGAAGCTCTTTCCACATGGTCCACCAGCCCATTCTGGATTTCTGAATTAATCCTTTACTTACCTGATGGCATAATAGAAAGACAGTTCTTCAGGAGCCCAACAGCAGATTCAAAAAGAGCTGATGCTGTAACACAGTCTTCAAATACTAGACAAAAGAAAAATAATGACACAAGATTATTCCAGCTTCTATGGAGCAAGCTTAAGGAGATTCTTGTTTGTGAAGCTAAAAATCTGAATATATATATTAGGGAAATTCATTTTTACTAAAAGATGATGTAAAACTACAATCTCTGGTTCACCAAATTAGCAAAGGTGAGGTTGAACCTCTTCAAACTGTACTAATACCTTTTGCTATTCCCTGCCAGACCATGGCAGAAGTCCATCTGGCCAAGGTGGCCCCCACTCTGCTGTTGTTTAGAAGAGCCATGGAGACCCAGTAAAAACAAGACTCCCTCACTTTGATCCATCTGGTCTGTCACACTTGCCATTTTTTATCTTTATTTTTTCTGTTTCAGTGGTTTTATTCTAATTTGATTGCTGCAATCCACCCAGAGTCCTTGAAGTTAGGCAACATACAAGTTTAATAAATTGTTGGTCAGAAAGTCAGCCGGATAATTAGACTGAATTTGGTGTTTTTATGCCCCTATTGAGTCCTTCCCAAATACCTGGAATAGGCAGATGTTACTTGATGGTGTTGAAAGATATCATCTTTAAGCTGTTCCAAGCAAAGCTGCCTTTTACAATTGACTAATTGTAATTTTGTCAATGACAATGGTGTTCAGATGGCGCTTCGGATGTTTTGGGATAGTACCAATAGCAATAGGTGCTTTGGGTACAATCTTTGCTTTCCTTTGGTACAATCATTCTACAACTATTTGTAGGTCTTTGTATTTAATGATATTTTTCTCCATTTCTTTCTCTTCTCTTGTGCTGTCTCCAGGTATTGCCATGTCCATTTCCAAACTTTTCTATCTTATTTAATAGTTGTTACATCTGGGGTGCTATATGGTAGTGTTGATCAATTTAAATTTTAAAGTTCCAGAGCAATTTAGCTTCTTTATTTTCTATTATTTTGTCTGTTTTGTGGTCCTACCAGTTCTTACTTGCAGGTAAATAGTATTTCTTCCAGATATTTCAATGCACCATTGTTGGTACTTTGTCATGCCACTGATCGTGATTATCTGTGCAATTTTCTTCAGCAGCTAACTAGGTGGTCCACTTCAGTTTCTTTGCAGAAGCGGCCTTTGCTGTCTGTGGCTATCTTCTCAAGATTGGTTTTGTATGTTCTTAAGACTTGGTCTTGTGCAGCCAGAATTAGTCTGTTTCTTCAACTTTCCTGCCCTTAGCCATTACCAGCTCTTGTTGTTACCTGCTTGCTTATTTTTTCCCCTGTACTGGCCATGTAATACTTTGCCTTGTCATGTCTCTTTTCTATCCTTCACTTGGTCTTTTCTTGTAGGCCAGTTTGGTTTCTCCAATATTTAGTAAGCCTTCATGATGAAATAGCTTCAGTGCATCTTCTTCATTCTTCTTCATATATTCTTCCAATGACCTTTTTTCTTCTTCAAATGTCTGGTGTTCTTGCAACATTCCATACCTACGTATGTTCCTTGATAAATATTATCCTTTATCTAAGAAAGGGCAGGAATAAGTTTTGGTTCTGCTATTTGACTGATAGCTATCTTGAATTTCCAATGTTATGAGGTCATTTGTTGAAATTACAATCCTGATCTCAGGTATTTGCAAGTCTACTGCTTGTCTATGGAGATTCTCAGTCATCAAAGTAATAGCTGTCCCAAAGGTGCTTTTTCAAGAGGCAACTGGGCTTTGTTTTTCTTTGAAGATGTTTCGCTTCTCATCCAAGAAGCTTCTTCAGCTCTACTATTTCTAGTAAACTCCTTCTTACTAGATTTAACCCACTTAACCAACTGTGTGTAAGTTTAAAGGTAGCCACTTCATTGGGTGAATGTATTCTGAACATCAGCATTTCCTATTGGAGATAATGGTAGTTCTCACCTTCACAGCTACTAGTTGTTGTCCCACGAATGGATCTGGAGATGGACTTCTGTGAACCCTCTTCAGCTAGGGTTTCTGCAGGGCTAGAGCTAGGACTCTGACCATTTAGAGGAGTGACCTTAAAAAACAACGCACCAGTCATTTTAGTCTATATCCTTCTATCCATCCGATCTTTCCTTCTTAATTTCAGTGTATACCATTAATCTTTCTTTCTTCCCCTTCTGAAAGGGCCATGTGACCAACAAAGTTCCTAAAGTTAACTTACTTCATTTCCGTCCACGGTTTTGTGACTTATTTGCCTACAGATAGAAGTCTTTACAAGGTCCGATACCAGCTTAGAGATGTCATCTTTCTCTTCAGAAGAAGCCTTCTTAACTGGGGGGAGAGGGGGGGGGGGAGATTCAGAAGAGTTATATAACAGGCAATTTTATAAGTGATGAAATGAGTTCAAGAAGGATAATATCTATAGGAGATTGCATTAAAACCAGAAAACTAGACTCAGTTTGACCACCATTCTATCCAAAAGATGATTCCTAATATAGGAATGATATAGATGATAATATAGCCAAATTTACAGGTCCTTTGTCCATTTTTTATATTTTAAATATCATATAATAAATTGCCTGTTCTAATACTTTCAAAATTTCCCAGACACGCAAAGACAACATCCAAACCAGTTAAAATTAAATATTCTCTGATGCTTGGTCCAAGGCGTGCAACCAAAAGACCACAAACTAACTGGACAGGATAGGCATGCTACAACTTTTTGTCCAACAGAGTTTTAGGATTTTAGGAAATATGTCACACTGCAGAACTCACCTCTGGACTTTCTTTTTCTAAAGAGTGTCTTTGTGACCTTTACCAATAGGCTCTTAGCAGGGTTGGGGGGGCTCAGTTCGGGCGCCATCATGCAGCTGCTAGGTGGGAGCTTATCCGGTATGTATGCCTAGAAAGTTAAAAGTATTAGTAAAATTAAACTAAGTATCAGAGCAGAAAGCATTCATTATATTTCCCTGCTTTTTCAGAGCTCTCTTACGCAGGTTTGAGATTGGGCCATTTTCATCAAATGTTCCAGAGTATGGATTTTAAAATTCTGCTGAAGGTTCTGATTTAAGAGGCAAGAATGTAACAATCAGGCTGTTCAGAAAACAAAAGCCAGAGCAAAGAGCAGAATCATGTGAGCGTAAGTGTTAATTAAAAGCAGGATGTAATTATCTAAATTACAATCCAGGCAAGATTCCAGGAGCTCACACCCTTAGTAATAGGGGCAGTGATGTTCTTGCACTGCTAGGGCCCCAATGATGGCTTCACCTGAAGACTTCGCTTTTAGAAGGGCAGTATCCAAGCAAAAGATGGAGATACAACTACTGATGGATTATACTTTGTAACAGCCCAGTTTGTGGTCCTGGCATTACTGCGCCAAAATTAAAGTAGTGCACTTTTGAAGAGACTGCCACTCACCTTCGTGAAAAACTCATGGTCCAAGATTTCTTCCAATGTGAAGCGTTCCTCTGGATTGCGTTTCAAGATGCCAGCGAGAAGGTTTTTGGCCGATACAGAAAGGAACGGAGGAAGCGTATATGCAACGTATTTGATGCAACGATAGGTCTCCTTGAGATCTGAAGTCTCAAAAGGCGGGTATCCACATAGTAAAGTGTACCTAAGATGTAGGAGGGAGAGAAAGAAGAGGGAAAATGATGGATGCTAAGGAGATTGAAGGACACCACTTCTCTGCAGTCAGCACTGACGGGGTTCTCTATTAGCACTTGACTCAGCAGCAACCATGGAGGAAGTTGATGTTAGACAACACCCAGCTTTAAGTTTTCTCTATAATCAAGCTCATGAGACATTGCTATTCCTCCAAGTGTCTGGAGACCGGAGGCACATCCGGCTGGCAGATGACAGCACTTCTCCATGTGATCACAGCTAAGAATCTCTTAGGAACTAAACTTTTCTGGAATGAATGTGAGCTGAAGCACAGGGAGTTCTTCCCTTAAGTGGCTTCTCAGTGAAGATCCCTCTCCCCTTTCTCAGCATTTAGAAGTACATTTTCCATATGTGCTGTATAAACAGGAAACTGTGGGTAACCAAAGCAAAGCAATCTAAAGGCTCAGACTATTTTTTCAAGATGCTCCGGAAAACTGCTGAATACCACCTGAGAGCTAAACAGTTACCCTGTGCGCTGCAGAAAAGCCACTTTTTTCCATTTGTTTTGAAGAAATTAGAAAGCAGATCATTAAAGTTTAACGACAGCACTAATGTTTTGAGTTTTAAAGCAGTTTATATAAATTTATGCTTAAAAACACATGAATCACACATAGTTTAAACTCCATTATCTACACACAGTCTAGATAATCACCCGAGCTTTTTCTTGAGGCTAAGTTTTATAGACTGCAGGTACAATGAAACTAGACTGTTATGGAGACCTGGTATATTTGGCATCAACAAGGGAAAATGGATGCACTTTGTCATCAACTCCTTTTAATGCCCTCAAGGAAACATTTTTGGAGAACCATTTGTCTGAAATAGTATATGGTGAAATCGAGCAGGAGGTTGGACTAGAAGACCTCCATGGTCTCTTCCAATCCTGTTATTCTGTTATGTTTCATCAGAACACTGTATGTTATAGACATATGGAAGGAGTGTCCCAAAGGTGCTTTTTCAAGAGGCAACTGGACTTTCTGGTTTTTCGTTGAAAACATTTTGCTTCTCATCCAAGAAGCTTCTTTAGTCCTTCTACGGACTATTAAGATTTGCAGAAACCAAGAGGGAACTAAAACAGGCCTCATGCAAGTTACTGCCTCCAGGAAGTCCATTTTGACTTGGGCTTATATGGTACTCAAGGACGTGATTGATTTATATATCCCATTGCCAGCTATTTGTCAAAGCTTGGGGAAGGCTCATATAATGCTATTTTGCAATTACTTTGCAGTTTCCCCATAGTACTCTGCTGAAACTGGATTTAGTGGCTAGAATTTGGCCTTTTGCTATATTCTATTCCTTTTGCTAGACTTTCTATTCAGGTTCTTGGACCGATCTAACCTTTGGCCTAACTTCAGTACTTTTTAACTGACAAAACTGAAGCAGACTTTTAAATGGTGTTATATATACACGTGCATGCACCTATTAATGCTTACTATTTTATTTAGCCATATGAAAGAACAGATCTCTAGAAAAGCCATGCTGCAGAAACAAATAATCGATTGTAAAGTTTATGGTCTAGACTTACATGACACACCCCAAAGACCATACATCTGATTCTGGCCCATGTCCTTGTCGCACTAGCACCTCTGGAGCAAGGTAATTTGGAGTACCACAGATAGTCCTAGAGACAAAAGTACACAGTATGAGACAATGAACTGAGCCTAACATTTCTGCAACTCCTTTTCATTCTTTCTATTCATTTTGACAAAATACTTATTATGCCAAGGGACAACTTTTCCCAACCTAGTATCCTTCATGTGATCAGGATAGCTAGAATTTTCAGCTAGTACTGAAGGGTGTATATTTAGGGGGTAAAGGTAACTAAAGGCAATGAACCTGCTACTGCTGCCACCACATAGCAGGTCCAATAAATAGGACTGAAGTGTCCCCCCACTCCCCAAAAATCCCACCAAAATAGCCTCTCAAATTAGCCAAGTATCTGTTAAACGTAAGTTGTCAATACTGGGAAGAAGCAGAGTTCCAGTAAATCAAGAATGAGCCTTTTAAGAAAAAATATACAACCAAACTATTTTTTAGCTTTGTTAGGGGCAATTTCCTTTAAAGCTATATTATAACTTGATCCATTTGTTGTTAGCTCTTAGGAAAAATTAAACTTTTCATCAAGGGTGCCAGTAAACAAAACATGACTTGCTATTTTTATTTTGTCATTTCTTTTATTCTGCAGCTGGGCTTCAGAAACCTTCCTTCTTCCAGCCACTTCACAAGTCATATGAACACATTGCCTTGTTCCACGAACAGGACACGCAAGAAGCTTTTTCACAACTTCCCAATGAGGAAGTATGGGCCTTCTGTGCCTAACAACCTGTGCTGGTAGACTGACACTGCTTTCCCACTAATACTCATTTCTGACGGGTATGATTGCCAACTCCAACTGCCAACATTTGCACGAAGCGTAACATCATATAAGCTTGCCCATTGTTTCCCTCTATGGAGCAAACCACAAGGTCTCAGCCTTAGACATTACTACAGACACCACATTGTTTCTTCGGTGACCAAGTTCCAGGCTGATGCAAAGGAGTCTATTTCAAGTCCCTTGGCCCCTATTGCACTCAGATTCTTCCCCTCCCCCAACACACAGCTGCAAAGAATGAAGCACCAGGACAATAAAGCTCTGTAAAAGAAGACCCTTCACCCTTACTTAGAATAAAGACCGCATTACAGATGGCAGCACAAGAACATAGTCCCAGAGAAATACGGCAGGGACTGACAACATGGACCTGCAAACACTAATGTTTGCACTGGTGCACCCCTTCTAATTTTTCTAACCCATCAGTCTCCTTTGAAAAAATGGAATTCATAATATCCACTAAAAATCTCCTGATTTTCAGTCTTGCAGGGGGTAGAGAAGGGTTAGGCAATTGGGAGATATTATGCAATACAGCAAAGGCCTGAGAAATTGCTGATGCCCGGCATAAAAATGTTGAGCTACTTACTTTTTTCTCTGGTCTGCAGGCTCCTGGCGAGCAGCCAAACCAAAGTCACCAACTTTCAGTTCCATATTTTCATTGATGAAAAAGTTACCTGTGGCAGACAGGTTTAGTTGCTTAGTTTTTATTAGCTATTTCCTGCCTTTCTATCTCAATTTGACATTACAAAAATATTCTCAGAGATCACACCTCCCTGCCTCTAGGCCAAGTTTCTAATCCTACATAAGTGCCATGTAAATAAAAAAGTTTAAACTGAGTACCTTTTAGAATTTAGAATTCTAGTTTTTGCTTTTTTTAAAAAAAGAGAAGATCTTAGCATGCAAATCTAGAGATTATACTGTGTCTCCTTAAGGCAATCTCATTCTCAAAACAAGTATTGTAGTTAACATGTTAGATATATATTTTTGGCACAATTTATTTTACTCATGAGTAAGAGAACAGTTGTGCTGTACATACCCAATTTGAGGTCTCTGTGTAAAATGCCCTTAAGGTGGAGGTACTTCAAAGCAGAGATTATTTGCTTGAGGTAATACCGAACCTCTGGCTCCAGGAGGGTATGGCGAGACTTCCAGATATGTGCCAAAGACTAGAAGAAGACATAATTAATCATAAAGAGGCTACAAGCAGACTGCTATTTGGTGCACTGTTCATAACTCAAGTTCCAATCCCCACTCCTCTGTGAAATTCAGGGGTAAATGTGAGCCAATTATTAATATAATATAATCTTGCTCCACAATTCTTCAATTTGATGAGATGGAAAACTTTAAGCCATACTGGTGGTTGGTGGCAGAAAAAGAGCTATAAATATATGGGACATAGACATGACTGTCCCAGTTATCCATGAACCTCATGACCAGTAAAGGGCTTCTCCTCAATCCTTTACATATCAGGCATGGACAAACATGAGTACAATAGATTTTGTTATACTGTAACATCTTATCCACTTTATTGGTTATGCTAGCTAGAGATGACAGGTATTGAATACATTAATGTCTTGGTGTTGCTCTTCCAAGTTCTAATATTCTCCTATTCAAAGTCAGTCTAAAGTGTTCTAATTCAAATATGTTTCCATTTGATCCTAAACCCTCCTCCACATTCCCATGTAATCTTCTCAATGAAGTTATGATGTATCTACATGTTTTTCTAATTTTCTCAGACTCCAAATAAAATTATGCAATACTTCCATGTCCACTTTCCAAAATTCAAGATACTCAAGTGACTAGAAATTTTATTTTGCGGGTACAGTGAAATATGCTAAAATGTATATGAACAGCACAAAGGAAATTTGGTATTAAACATGAAGAAGGTTCACCAAAGAAATTTTCAAATCTTAATAGCCATTTCTAACAGAGGTCATTCTTCTCTTAAGTAATGGCATGAATTCTGATGTAACATCTACAAACACTATTCCAACAAGTAATCCTTGCTGGACAGTTTAATACCCACCCTGATGTACCCCAGAGCAACTGAAGCCATTTAGATGCCAAAAGTTGACATTGTTTATATGAAATTAAAATGCAAATAAGGAACAAGTAACTAAAATAGAACAAGTGCTACTTGTGGTAGTCCTAATGTATACACTGAAAATACTTCTATGACAGATTCTTACAAAGAACATTTTTATCCCTGTAAGAATACTTTCAAAGCAGAAATGAATTTAGGAAGACAAGCAGGAAGCATCAAAGTGGCAAGCTTCAATACACATCTTCAGTATTGGTAAGCAACCTAGAAGTGAACATCTTTACTAACAACTTTGTGAACAAAGTTTAACAAAAATGGACCCTGCAAGACAATAGCAGCAAATCATTGTTCCAGAGAGCACATAACCCATAGGCTATATGATGCATAGGAGAATGCACAATGCTATAAAATATTTTTGCTCCAACTGGTCACGCGATAACAGCCCTAGTTTCATTGCCTAGCAAAGAGCTTCCTAAGGCTTTGATGAAACAATGATGGTGAGAGACTGTTAAGTCAAAAGAACATACATAATTGTAAAAGGAGAAGACTATAATATAGTAGAACACACCAGGTTCAGAGACAGAATGTAACTTAGTACTCACTTTCCTACTACAATGCTCAAGGAAAATATAAATGTTGTCTGCATCTTCAAAATGATGTGAGAACTTCACGATATGTTTGTGATGCAAATCTCGGTGTAATTCAATTTCATTGATGATCTGAAAGAGTCACCAGAAGGATTACGTTCAGAACCAACATGTAGCACAAATTGATCACTTATTCTCAGCCTGCTCAGGCCTCAGTCACATACCTTCTCACGTTGGTGTGGTTTAGCCACTCTGCTGTGAGGGATAACTTTCACTGCATATGTTGTGTTGCTTGAGAGGTCAATTGCTTCATAGCATCTTGCAAATCCTCCCTGCCAATCAAAAAGCAGAAATTACCTATGTATGCTGCAGGAACTTCTCATTTTCCCGTGATGCACACGTAAATTTTTATTTATTTATTTTATTTTTACATTTATATACCGCCCCATTCCGAAGACTCGGGGCGGTTTACAGCTTATAAG
>JANHFL010002181.1:616659-633686 GCA_032468155.1 Oxyrhabdium leporinum
TTTTTTTTTTTATTTATTTATTTATTTTTTTATATATTTATATATTTATATAGAGAGAGAGAGAGAGAGAGAGAGAGAGAGAGAGAGAGAGAGAGAGAGAGAGAGAGAGAGAGAGAGAAACTCTCTGTATTCAATAATATACAACTAAGCAGCAACTACTTAAATAACAGCCTTACGGCGTCTTAAATATAACAAATGTCTTTTTATTGCATACGCTCCTGTCGATCACAGTGTGCTTCATGAGATGCATGGACTATTGTCACAAAAAAAGAGTACATTCTAATTCCGTTAGGATGAAAATACAGAAATGGCCATTATCAAAACAATGGAAAAATGTGACATAGACCTATTTGTAGTGATCATCCATTCGTATGAAATCCACTTCTAGGTACATCCTTAAAAAATTAAATAAATGCATGCTTCCACGAGTTATGACAATATGTTTGTAGTGCAAGACCAGATTAAGAAAACATACAAAAAGCTCTGCTTAATCTTGGAATTCATCTTTAGTTCTATTTTCACAAGGCCATATTGCTTCTTTATTGCTTCATGAACATCAAAAGCCAGCTATCCGTTTCTAAAGAAAACACTTGCGAAGCCTCAAAATACTAGAAAAACACAGAGTCGGTTCCTGCATGGCACTAAATCAATGATTTCTTTTTTAAAAACATGGCTTGGTGGAGAATGTCACAGTCACATTATGAGTACAGAATTCCACAGTCTCCACCAGAAGCAACACAGCCTTGTTCAACGTGATGCTGTTAAGTACATTGAAAATTAGTTCCTAACATTCCCAGCCAGCAGAGTTTTCAGTCATACTAGCTATAAATCACAAGGCTTGAAGTCCAATGCAAGTGGAGAATACTGCCTTTAGATTCAAGCTATTCCTACTGAGTAACTTGATGTACCTGTCTGAGCATGAAAGAGTCATGTGAGGATACTGTCCTCTAAATGCCTTTGGCATTTATGCCCCACCTTTTCTCTGGGTAGATTTATAATGAGATAACCCTCAGAAGTCTGACAATTAGGCTAAGCTTATAATAATTCAAAAAACTCCATATATAAGCACAATTCAAATCAAGGCCACCCGGTCCCAAGTCCAATTTCTGTGGCAGCTATTGATTTTTTACTAGAACTCATAAACCATTAAGTTGGGGAGATAGTCAGCAAACAAATAAATTAAAAACAAAAATTGGAGGCCTAGTTGAAACACATAGGTATTTATCTAAAGAATTCCAAACCCAGAACATTTTATATATCAAAGTTTTCAGTCTTCATAATCCAGAAATCCATTGGCACCCAGCCACCTTCTAACTACACTGTATTAAATCACATTTGTTTGGCCAATTTTATTCTTCTATTGTTGTGATCACATTATTGTTGCTTACTTAACCCTAGTTTATTAAATAAGCCACAGTTGGTTAATTAACACAACCCTAAGCCATAAGTTATGTAAACTACTAGAAGTTGGCCACTGGGTCACCAACTGTCCAGTTTCTGCTAATCCTTACAGTCAGCCAAGAGAGAAATTCTCTGCCGAGGTCGGTCTTCACAAATCCTCGAGAAACATAGTTGTATTAAAATTTGCTTGCTCACAATTAAATCCAATCTTCCATCATCAAGCAAACAAGCCAACCACAAGAATTCACATACAAACCATAAGCTAGAGTTAGCATTCAGTGCCTTGTGAATGCAGCCCTTAGCGTACAAATCCTTTTCGCAGTCAACAAACTATCTGTAGGATGGAGATCTATCATCTATCGTATATAACAAATACGACTAGCAAACCAACACGGGCCCGGATTTCTTCAAAAGAATCCTCTTAGAGAGAATTGGTTTCTAATAATGGGAAATCTCTGCCGCTTTTAAGGGAAGGAGAAGAGGGAGAAGAACGCATAGGCTCATGCCGGCGGCAGGAGAGAGGGGAGAACCACCAGATCTTATAAGATCCCACGCCACCCAATTGGGAGAGAACAGCAGGAGTCGTGCCCAGACAGGCCTGTCTCGGATCAGTCGAAATCTTGCTGGGAACAGAAGAGTCTCAATCGGGACGAGAGAAAAAACCCAGGCCAGGAGAAGAAAAGCTTTTGGGGAAGCTTTTTGCTTCCCTATCACAAAAACAATCCTCAAGTACCACACTTATTATCACGTTCAATCATTCCCAGCATAAACCAGAATAAACTACTCCTTAAATCCATTCTCCCAGTCGTGAACGCGGCTCGTTTAACCCTTTCCGCGCCCAGAACAGAAGCCAGCTTGGCTCATCCCTCGAACACGGACTGCAGAGCGGCCGAAGAATCGCGATCGGTCCCCCCACAGCACAGCGAAACCCTCCCTACCCGTTGCATATGCACCGCACGTACCTTGCCGAGCAAACGGCCTTTGCTGTAGGATCTGCTCGTGACTGGGTCGCTAATAATTCGAGTGGGTTCGGCCGGTCTAGATGGCTCCATACGGGTGGATTTAGGCGTCTCGATCGCGGGAATCGAAGGTTTGTACAGATCCGAGGCCAGAACGTGGTTATTGAAAGGATGAGAGGGGGGGAAACAAACAGGCTCCATGATAGCCCGGCTTCTTCAATCGCTCCGAAAAGGGAGGGAGTCGGCCCGGGTCCCGGCGCCTTCTCCGGAGCGCTCGCAAAGACACGTGCTGCGCCGGCAAAGGAAGTTTCATCTACTCTTGCTGCGCCGGCCGTCAGGGAATCCCGGTACTTTTATCAATGAGTGAGTCTGACGTCATCGAATAGGAAACCCCTCCCGCCAAACTAGAGGGCGGGAATTGGCCCTTAAAGAACCCGTCACCTCTCTTGAAACAAAAGAGAGATGCAAAATATTCCATCTGTTCTCTGGAAGAGCAAAAAGGAAAAAAAAATCAGAAAACTGCATCGATGGAAACTAGAGATAAAATTTAGAAGTGGCGCTTACAGTCGCCGGGGAAAGGTTGCCAGATTAACATCTGGGGTTTCTGCTCAAATATCTGACTGCAAAATGAAGGGCAGGATTAGGGGGCAATCAAGACTTCGATAAATGAGAATATTTGTAGCTCAGGGTTGAAATGAGGGGTCCTTGGTGCTCTCTGAGCTTGCTTGTTTTCTTGCAGACGTTTCATTCCCCTAACTATAGGTAACATCAGTGGTACTCTAATAAAGACTTCGTTTTCCATCTCTTTGCTGCTCTCTAGAGGCCGTTTGGAGTTTTGCTCTCCAGAAATTGTAAGTTTACTTGTTTTTCTGTCTAGGCTAGGAGCCCTGTTTAATGCTGAGAAACGGCTGCCATCTTCGGGATCTGAAGAACAGACTTTGTAGACCTGTGGTACAAATCTAAATTCTACACGTCCAAGATCGCTGCTGATTTGATTCTGCAGGTTGCAAAAACTTTAACATAATCAAGCACATGTATTTAATTAAACTTAGAATATAACATGTCATGTGGACACAGTGGATTCACACATCACCCTAAGCTATAATATAGTTTGATTTTAACTGTGTGCATTCCAGAAACACAGTTATTGTGGTTGGCAAACAACAGCAGTAGTTTGAATTAACTGCGGTGACCTAATTGTGGTTTATTCAAGCAAGCATGGTTAACAAATCATGGTTTTGTACGTGAACCTGATCCCAATTGTGTTCACATGATACATTTAGCCATGATTAGTTTGTGTACTTAGAACATCTGGCTAGATTTATGCAATATACTGAATTATAAAATATTCACATTGGCTGAATTATACTACAATATGTCTAAAACCCACCAGGCTAAGCTAAAATAAGTTTGGCAAATTAATGATTCAATGACTCATATGAAGCTTGAGCCATTCACTACTTCTAGCCTAACCAGCTGAGGGTAGTTTTTAAAACCAGAAGACAATAATTGTATTGGATACATATTAGAATCATTGTGTAATGATTAAGCTAGATATCATGTAACTTAAAAGAGCATGATATTGAATGTGCAATTGATGTACAACTATTTCCACATAAGCATTTATAGTGGAATCTGAATTGCTCACTTACTTTACAGGGCCCTTAAGATGGTATTTATTTGTAATCCACTATTATTTCCACAGTTCTATTTTTATCTGATTCACTCAACAGAAAAGGCATGATTTTCCGGAAGCACAGAATATCAATCCCATCCTAATGTACTATGCTTATAATTTTGCTATAAGTCTTGCTTTAAGGAGTAAAAGTATATAAAAAAACTTCAGCATAAAACTTTCAATTAAATATAGCAGTATGATTTTATTACCATTTTAAATCCTGTTACTAGGATTTTTTTCTTTGTGTGAAATGCAGTATTCCTTAGAATGTGTGTGTGCGTGTGTGTGTGTGTGTGTGTGAGAGAGAGAGAGAGAGAGAGAGAGATTTATTTACTGGCAAAAGTTCCTTCTGAGAGGTACTGTCATTTTAACTATTTGAAATTCACTATTTTTTTAAATATAGTCACAATATTTTAATACTATCTAAATAATTACAGTAATTTTTAAAAGTAATAAAACCAGTGACAGGTGCAAAAGATTAAATGTGTTTGAGCAGTGGTGAATTCAACTAGCCAGTAAATTAGTACCCATTTCTAGAAACACTTCTGAAAAACTCAGAAAACTAGCATAAAGATTATAGTAAGGCTGAAATAGGTGTTTTGTTGCAAAAGTGCAGTAACTCCTAGCTGAGTGAAAATCCATATAAATTCTGCTTATAAGAAAACAACTATGATCTACTAGCATTGAGTCCAAAAAAGCTGGATAGTTCAAAAATGTGAAAAATAAATAAATTGAAAAACAGCAGAGAAGGAAAGATGTCATGAGATTAGATAGAAGCAGAATAAAAAAAGTGATTCAGTTACTGTGCAATTTGAGGTGTACTACCTGAAACTTATTCGCCAATTAAATCAGAATATCCCGTAAATACCACTATTCTTCCCTATCAATAATTACCATTTGCTGCCCTGTCATTAATTCAATGATCAGCTGCCCAAAGTAATTGTGTTAGTGGCTGCATTGGCTAGAATACTTAATTATGATTAATTTAACTACTGTCTATTCAACTGACCCAACTTTTTCAGTTCACACCATACAATGAGTTGCAGACAAACTCTGTGGGCTGTATTTGGACAATTAAACCTGATTGCATAACTTGCTTTATTGAGTCAACTGTAAACCCAACATGTTGTTTGAACCCCAAAATGCAGGCATTACTTACAGGGTTGTTAATTCCTTTGGGATTCACACATTGTTGGAGTAGAAGAGAATTTTAGATTAGCTCTCCCTTCTGACCTCTGTCACAGAGTTGTTCCACAGGAAAGGGGTTGTTCCAGTTACTCCATCCACTGTCATTTGGACAATTTCTCTCCTGAATGTTGGGGTTATGGGTTGGGGGATGGAAATTGGGCAGAGAGAGCAAGCCTGGCTTCTCTCTTAGTGGCATGAACTCTAGGCCCAATGAGCCTTCCTGAGGCCTTTAGTGAGCCATGCAAACACAACCATTCTGCCTCAGGGTATGGATGATCTGCCCCCCACCTTTTAATCACCATAGCAATCCTGTGAAGTAGGTTAAAACTGTGGGACTAAAGCTAATTATGTGATGTATACTTCTTTTGCTTTACATTTCATGGGTTTTCAAATTTATTTTAAATTTAAACTTTGGACAAGTCACTAAGGATTTTTTTATGTGCTTATTAATGTTATCTTAAGGTTAGCATTAATTTTCAATTAATGAAATTAATTATTCAATTAAAATTCAATTGACTTGTTTAAATAACTTTGCCTAACCTGCTGGCCCATGATCAGGCCCTGATTGAAGAAACGCCAAATCTCTCCCAACTTTGGAGCCATTAGCTCTGATAAAAATTCCAGTTGTAAAAACTTTCCCTGGCCATGCACAGTTTGCTCCCACCATGCTCACATTACTGCATGTTGGGCAAATAGCAACAGGTCTCCTTTATGACCAGTTGTGGCATTTTGCAGTCATGTGACTGTGATTCACAATGGGTTGGGTTTTTTTTTGCCAGTTTCCAGCATTTTTCTGGCAAAAAAACTCCCATTTTGGCAGATTCATACTTATAATTGCTGCCTTCACTTAACTGTCGCATTCGCTTAACATCTATTGCAAAAAAGGTCATAAAATCATTTCAGGGGATACCTTGACTTACAACTGTAATGACTTACAACTGGATTTCTGGTCCCAATTGCGATTGTAAGTTAACAGCTACCTGAAAAATAAGAATTTTTAAGAATAAGAAAAAATAAGAATAAGAATACTTTTATGCCTCTTAGTCAGATGACATTTTTGTTTGTAAAGGTATAAAGCAATTGGAAATGAATGGAAAAAAATTTTTGTGTATAAGGTCTCACCACACAATGGGCATAATTTAGAATTTTAATATGAATTTCTAAGTTCATCTATTGGGGAAAAAAACTATAGTTGATTATTGTTTTCTTTAACTGTAACTGTCTCAAAGGTAACAGAGAATAGAAGAAGTCAAGGCTGGTTTTTAGTAGGTGAGTAAGTTTGTAGTTATGTCACTTCTGCATTTTTTCCAACTGGTTCTTGTATCACTGAAGCACAAGATCAACAAAATTACTATAGCAACAGTACAGTGGAACTGAGATAAAGAGAAATGGTTCCTGTTCTAAGGGAAAGTTTTTAAAGCCACAGCAACTCCTAAATAATTAATCTTTACAAAATTTGCAAGTGAAATACTGCCAAAGTGATACTTACCTGTGTGAAAAATATAGCATTCTAGGTATAATGGTAGATTTTTTAAAAAAACTAAGAATGAAAATAATGCCGCTGTAGGGACTGTTTGAAACAGATATTCACTAGATTCAGAGTGGTATGTTATACCCCTTCCATTCCTAGAAGATATTCCCACAGAAGATATTCCTTGTTCCAATTGAAGCTTTTAATATGTTATTTCCAAACCACTTTTGATTCTTTTATGGTATCTGGATGCCTAAATCAAGACTGACCATGATTTATTAAATAAATCACAGTGGATAGGTTCATATACCATTCCAAGCTCGCCCTCCACATTAAGATTTAATCTAACATATGAACCTAGCCGCTCTATTTTCGTAATGATTTTATATGCTATTTTATAAGTTAGCTTACTTAACCATAATCATTAGTCCGGGTTCAAACATGCAAATCTACTAACAAGGTAAGCCAAAAAGAAGCATGGTTTCAGACTGTGATGGTCTCTGTAATTTAACTGATGTTTGCAAAAATGTTCAGGTTTGGAAACATTTTGGTGATGGCACCAACACTGGAATTCCTTTCCCTAAGGAGCATCATTTATAATTTGCTTCTATATTTTAGCTCCCCTTCACATAGAATCTGGTTTTAATTTGTTGTTTTGACCATATGGTTGTTTTTATTATGTTTATATAGAATAAAAATGTAAAGTACTGTATTATTACTGTTTTGTTTACTGACAGTGGAGGTGATATCTTTTTTTTTAACTTGACTGTTATTTATATTTGTGATAAACTAATGCAAGCTACTTTTCTGGGAAAGTGAGGCACAGAATGAGTCAAATAAATTCTAAGTATAGCCACATGTGGCTTAAACTATCTTGACTATTCCAGGTCAGTAAGTTAGTCCATTGGGACATATTTACCAGTTCCACTTCCTCTAGCATAACTTGTGGCATTTATAACACTTATTTATCTACCATATAACTAATTTAAGCATAGAAGCTTATGGTACATGCAAAGGACATGACCTCATCTCAAATCAAACTTCATGATCCTTTTTTTCATTTACAAAACAAGAACAGACATTTAAGGTCTCTTAACTATTAAATAAATTAAACTTTGGTGACATTTCTATTGCAACATTCCCAAATAATGTAAATGATCAGAAATTAGCCATCTATTTTCTACTGACCCCTACAGCAGGCTGGAGAGACGTTTTCAGCCAAGGTCACCAAGTAAATTCTGTAGACCCTTAGGAAAAATAGGGTAACATAGTTGTGTTGAAACATTCTGGCTCACAGTTAAGTCAATCCGATTTTCTAGCATCAAGGGCTATAGTAAACCACAACTAACTACACATACAGTTGTACAGTTCAACTGTATAGGCTTAAGTGAAGTCAGAGCTCAATATTTTATGAACATAGTCAATATGTCCTTTTCCCAGTCAGCATAGTATTTACAAGATGGAGTAGAGACAGACTAACACATCTATCTTGTGTAACAGTCTGACTAGCAAGCCAACACCAGCCCCAAGTCTGTAGGCTTGCACAAATGCTAACTCAGTGTCCCATTTCTTTGCAGTAAGTTTCGGACCAGTGGCTCCAGTTTATCAATACATGTTCTTCTTTCATCCACCAGTTCGGAAAACTACTTTTGCATATTTACAGTGTTATTTAATTTGAGCAGGGAAGAATCTAGTGTGGAAGATACTAACAGCTACATCATGTGAGATCGCCTCCCTGCTTTCAGCTAAGGAATTAACATAGTAATAAAAAGCTTGCATGTCTCACATCATAAGGTGTTAATGATGAAACCATACTCACATGTTAGTTGCTCTTTATATACATATATGGGTTCATGCATCACACTTTGTCATGTTACTAGTCTTTCCCGGCCTGATGCCCCCAACAGGCATAGAACTATTGTCCTCTTCACTCTCAACCATAGTGACTGGGGATAATGGGGTTTGCAGTCAGTACTGGTAAAACTAGAGCACGCCAATTGGAGAATTTAGCTGCCAAAATCTTTAATGATCTCCAAAACTCATCTGCAACTTTTCCCTAAAGTCACTCAGGAAGGATAGAAGTCTGATCTCTACAGGAAGATTGTTCCAGAAGATTGGTATTGCTTTCTGGCTTCAGCTCCTTTATTTCTCTAGGATGGGGCACTAGGAACAATTGCTTCCTAAATGATCAGGCTGATTCAAATTGGGGCAGGCAGTCCTGTAAGTATCCAAGGGACAAGTCATAAAGGACTTTATAGATCAAAGCCAGCCCTATAAATTATAAATAAATAAAAGGAGGTAGTAGTATTGAGTATATTTGCTATCTTGAGTTATATATAAAAAAGCAGGATAAAGACACACACACACACAGAATATGGAAACAGGTAAAACCTGGAAGCTTAATGATGGCCAGCGCAGATTCTGTTTAGTTAGCTGGATCACTGAGATCCCAATAGCAGAGATAATTTTCTCCTTAAAACATTTCTAGATCCTTTCACAGACTATTTCTATTGATAGCAGGGAGGTCTAGTTTCTTCCAAAGAATTAATGATAGTGCAGCAGTGATAAGACACTGCCATCTACTGATAATTAAGAGAATCGTGCACTTTATTCTCAACTTTTTTGACAATACCATTCTAGAGAGAATCTAGTAGTTCAAGAAGGCTAGCAAAAGTCAGACTTCTGTGAGATTTCCTCCTTGCTAAACATACAGCGACACTGTGGGAAGACAGCAAGTTGCAGAAATCTAGCAGAGTTTAATGGCTTTTCCTGCCCTTTGATATCTTGGGAATGGATAAAACAACTGCAGTCTCGGTTTTAAGGCAAACAAAGCCTGAGGGTGGGGTGGGTTTATAGTTTTCTTTGATTATTGGTAGGGGGAGGAGGTTTAATTGTTCCTCTAAGGCTGGTTTGTTGTATGTGAGTTGGATTATATATAAAAAGCTGGCATGGAATAAATTTAATTTTAAAATAGGTAAATTCCATTTTATTATAAACTGGTCCTTTAATAATAATAATAATAATACTGTTTTGAATTAATTCCACCTTTTTTTTTCATTTATTCAGTTAATTTATTTGAGGAGTTCTTGAAGTTTGATTCACACATTTCTTATTCAGTCTGTTTTGACCAGATGCAATTGCTACCGATATTTCTGAAGTCTCACAATGATCAGAGGTTTTGGTGGAATTATAACAATGGGGTTACTAGAACAACAAAATGCTTGATTTCTTTCCTCCGAGATACCTTCAGCATGTTTAATGAGTTGGTTGCAACCACTTTATTATTGGGGATGAAACACAAGAGTTAGAACATCAATTATTTTGGTGTTGATTTTCATATTACTGCCGCTTGGGGGGATTAAGATCAAAAGAATTATTTATATGATTCTGGATTAATCACTTGTGTTAAAATTGCAAATATTCTTTGCATCTATTTCTCCAAGATTTGGAATCAAGATTTATGGATGTTTTTCAACATGGGGCTCATTAAAAGAAATAGAAACCTATCATACTGGGATAGAGAAATCTATACTGATTTGCAGCAATGGATTGTTGTTATGTTGCTTGACAAAAATTTGACATACGTAAATCCTCATTAATCCTGGACCTTTATGCACCAAGCTGAGAGTGAAAGGAAGGCAGCATGCACATGGACTGGGTCCTGGAAGGTTGTAAAGACACAGTTGTGGGTTAGTTTCCCTTTGTCCCTGTGCCTGTATGATTTAGGTGGTATACACTGCTCCCAACCCCGACATTGTTATTGTCCTCAGCAGAATATTTAAAAAAATATAGTTTAGGTATACCAGGCTCCATAGTAGCACTCTGAGTGGGAGTCTTAATGGACAATCACTTAAATATGAGCCAGCGGTGTGCTGCAGCTGCCAAAAAAGCCAACATAGTTGTAGGCTGCATTAACAGAGGGATAGAATCAAGATCATGTGAAGTGTTAATACCAATTTATAATGCCTTGGTAAGGCCACATTTGGAATACTGCATCCAGTTTTGGTTGCCACAATGTAAGAAAGATGTTGAGACTCTAGAACAGGGCTGTCAAACTCCTGGCCCAGAGGCCGGTTGCGTCACATGCTGGCCACACCCACACCCACGCCCGGTTTAGTGAAGGGGGAAAAAGTCCCGATACATCACGTGACACCACCGTGACAATGCAAGTTTGACATCCCTGCTCTAGAAAGAGTGCAGAGAAGAGCAACAAAGATGATTAGGGACTGGAGACTAAAAAATATAAACAACGGTTGCTTGAATTGGGTATGTCTAGTTTAATGAAAAGAAAGACTAGGGGTTGCATGATAGTGTTCCAACATCTCAGAGGCTGCCACAAAGAAAAGGGAGTCAAGCTATTCTCTAAAGCACCTGAAGGCAGGACAAGAAGCAATGGATGGAAACTAATCAAGGAGAGAAGCAACCTAGAACTAAGGATACATTTCCTGACAGTTAGAACAATTAATCAGTGAAAGGACTTGTCTCTAGAAGTTGTGAATGCTCCAACACTGGAAATTTTAAAAAAGAGTTTGGACAACCATTTGTCTGAAATGGTATAGGGTTTCCTGCCTGAACAGGAAGTTGGACTAGAAGACCTCCAACTCTGTTGTTCTTTTCTGTTAAATCTTTATGTTATATTTTGCTTAATCATTTATTTAATTAATCTTAAACAGCTGGGTTTGCATAAGAGAACCAATCTGGTTTAGTGGCTTAGGCACCAGGCTAGAAACCAGGACATATGAGTTCTAATACTGCCTTAGACATAAAACCTGGCTTGGGTGACTTTGGGCCAGTCACTCTTTCTCAGCCCATAATACAGTTCGTGTCACAACTAATGGATCAACACTCAGTTTATCTGGAAAAAAAGTGGACCTGCACTTGAAGAAAACATTAGAAAAAAATCAATGTATTACAACAATCCATAGCAACTGCACCCATGCAAACATATTGAATAAAACCAGCACTATGACAATTTAGCATAGTCTGTAACCTCAGCCTTGGGGTGATTCTAAGATAAAAGTTAATTCTACACTTGCAATTTTTCTTTGCCCTATTTTTTCCTACTAAGATTTCAGTCAGGTCATAAGATCATATCCTTTGTGATCATAAGATTGTGATGATAATGATGATGATTGCATTCTTCCATATGATTGCCTTATGAGAAGCATTTCTTCTAACTTAGAAACAGGGTAAAAACGTGTCTTTGTAGAATATTTGAGAAAACCTTTCTTTTGGAAATGCCTCTGCTTCTACCTGTAGAACTTCTGAACCTAGACCCTGGTCAATCTGCTGCCTCATGGAGAAAAGTGTAGTTTCTTTCCGGTCCATTTGTACACTACAGGTAGTCTTCAAGTTACGACCACAATTGAGCCCAAAATTTCTGTTGCTAAGTGAAACATTTGTTGAGTGAATTTTGCCCCATTTTATGACCTTTCTTGCTACAGTTGTTAAGTGATTACTGCAGTTGTTAAGTTAATAACAGTATTGTTAAGTGAAGCTGGTTTCCACATTAACTCAGAAGGTTGCAAAAGCTGATCACATGACCCCAGGACATGCAGATGTCATAAATATGAGTCAGATGCCAAGCATCTTAATTTTGATCATGTGGCCATGTACATGTGAAAAATGGTCATGTCACTTTTTTTCAGGGCTGTTGTAACTTTGAAAGGTCACAAAGTGAACTATTGTAAGTCGAGGACTACCTGTATATGTCAGAGAGAGGAAACTATTTTGATTGATGCTATCCCAGGACTTAGATTGTGGGTGTCAAACTGACAGCCTGCGGGCTGGAGGCGTCACATGCAGGCCACACAACCTCAGCTCCGTAAAGGGGAAAATGTCACTATGTCATGTGACGGCAATGTGACACAGCAAGTTTGACACTCGTGACTTAGATGCTGCTGCAAGTTAAACTGTGGTTTCTGTAAACCAATTATTCTAGGATGTAGATGCCAACTTCCCCAGGTTGAGAAGTTGAGAGGATTTATTTGCCTGTTATTTCACTGTTGTTCAGTATTTGCTTTTATAATGAACCTGCCTTCTATGGTTCCTGCTCCTGTTCCTATCCATGACGTATATCGGCATGCTAAAGTAGTATTTTTTGGTCCTGTTTTTTCAGAGCTGTGACTCCCTTTTCCAGTCAACACCAGAGGCAGCGGTTTTTGGCAGGGCAAGTAGGGAAACAGTATGTGAATGGGGATTAAACTCCCTGCAGTTGCCATTTTTTCCCAAGGAAATTGATATTATTCTGCTTTTCCCCTGCCCTATAAATTAGTGCTGTGATTCCTGTTCTGACAGATATTTTATTTTGTTCTTCCTCTGCCTTTCATTTCTGGTATTATTATTTTTTTTTGGGGGGGGGGTGACACCGCACAGCCTGGCACTATCTCCTTCACCGAAATGAAAGGGTTCTGACTACTCTCACTCCCCATTTTCACAGTTTTTCTCATGCCTTTCCTTTACTTGTACCAGGAATATTTCAGGGAGTGCCATGCAGGTCCTTGCTCTGAAGAGATTTAATCATTAAACAGGCATTTTCTACTAGTATGTCTGCTGCAGTAGCAACTCAGTGTTTGGCAGAGTATCCGGTGATTCCCCAAAGAATGCCTTTTCCATTGTTTGAAGATCTGCCTTCAAAACTCTCCTCAGACTTGCCAAGTATTCAGGTTCTTGACTGAGGAATCCATCTTCTGTGTTTGAGTTCTCTTTGCCATATATTGCAGTTAAGGTGGGAACGACCTCTGGATAAAACACTTTTTATTTCTATTCTTGGCATAGGGTGTGTTATATTTACTATTTTGATAATGGTGCTGGTTTACCAATTGCTAACTGTGGCTGCCCATAAAGAAAGCATTATTTATCATGAAGTTTTGGCCATGCAATCTAGGTTTTAATTTGAAAGATCATTCACCTATTTTTTTCTTTCTCTTTGTTAAGCCTGACCAGTAATCAGACTGTTGGAAGTTAAAACTCACCCCTCTTCTAGAAAAATGAAATATTTTAGGATATACTAAAAAGGCAGAATATTTCTCCTAAAAGAGAAGTAGAAACTCGGGCAGAAACTCACCGCCCCCCCCCCCTTTTGTTAATGGGCCATTAAGGCCTGTGCCAGTCTATTCTACATAACAAAGATCTACCTCCTTCAGGCAGAGCCATTTAATTGCCCTTCCTTACATCACCCAGCAAGATTCAACCAAACTTAGCACACAGACAACCTACAAAGCTAGCCATGACCTCTGACAGCAATCAATCAGGATACTCTTCCTGTGCCCCAGAAAGATCAAAGCCAGAGAGGGTATAAAACCAAGGGACTCTCAGCATCTCTTCCCCCTTTTTCTTCGCCCAACATCTCCAAGGCATGTGATCCTATTCATCAAAACCATGTGGTCCTGCTGTCCACCATTAAACCATATTTCCAAGCAATCACCATGTTTCCAGTGTCTTTTTCCCCCACTTGGAACTGAACCCAGAAGGATATTTGTTCCAACAGAACATTGATAAGTCACAGGGAATCTGGAAGCAGAAATTATATCTTAGGTGCATCACCTCATTTTTCACATTACTTTTTACTCACTGAAGGTTTCAAGAGAATGACGTTTACCAAAGGATCCTATATTTCTTGGGCTTTTTGGAAAAACCAACAAATCCAGCACAATCAATCTTCTTCCCTCTTTCTGCATGTCAACTCTTCTGCCACTTTTCTTGTTTTTGCTGTGTAACAGGAATTTACTGAGGACAACTGGCAAGTTAATGAAAACTTACCAAATATAAACCATTAACCATGCTCTCCCTTCGCAGCTTATAACCATAAGGGAGAAGCAGGCCCTCCCTTGCTGAAACTGGCCAATAGGATTTGGGCAGATCTCAACTCCTGATATCACTGAGACCCTGTCATCACCTTAGACATGATACATCATACCAAGGTGTGTTGGGAGAAAATAGAAAACCACCTCCACATCAGATCAGAAACCCCAAAGTTAGCTGGCTTTGCCTGTGATCTAGGGATGAAAGGAATGTGGAGGTGTCTTGAAAGAAAGATTAGTGAGGTATTTTTCAGCTGAAGTTAGTGGGATGTGAGTCCCAGGTGGTCTCACAAAAATCATAAGGCTTTTCTTCTGAAAAAGACTTCCACTAAATCAGACTCACATCCTAGCCCTATATTTCAGCATTCAGTATCACACAACTATTTTTATTCTGTCATTGTCTCATGATGTTGCCTTCATGCTTAAAAAAAATCCCAAGGTTTAGCATTATTCAGAAACACAAACAATATAAAACAATTTTCAGTATTCCTATTTTTTCCATATGAGGGCACCACTGAGCTGGTTAAACAATTTATGGTAGCCAGCTTTGTCCTACTACTCTTGCTCTAGCATAATTCTAAATTTGTTCATTCATATAGTTCCACTAATTTCAAGAGTTGCAAAAGCCGCTTGCCAATTCAGCAACAAAGGCCACCAACAGCACTAAAATTTTCTTTGAAGAAAAATGTGTTTTGAATTTCTGCCTTAGAGATACATGTGACTATAACTACAAGCACACATACGCATCAAATATGACCTCAGTGTGAGCACTAAACTTACCAATAATAATAATAATAAACAAAGATATGCCTATATATGTGTGTGCAAAAGATGGAAGAAAGACTTTTGGATTGTTCTTTCTCATTTGCAAAAATTTGGATGCAAGAAAAATTGATGTCCTATACAATTTGATGGTAAAATATTATAATTCCACTATAAAAAAACTCATCTGGAAGCAAAGTCACAGATTTGTTTAACATGTATTGGATAGATCACAGTTGGATTCCCATAATACTTGAACCACAATCTAACATTTTGAGCTAAGCCTTATCAAATGGTACTGTAGTTTAGTGCAGTGTTTTTCAGATTTGGCAACTCCTTGTACTGTTCCATTAGTGAACCTTTAAAAAAAAAAGCCCAGTTTGTGAGTAACTTCTCTTCCTGCTGTATCAGAGTAGCTTAAAGAGTGAGGAAGTACGTTTTATTTCTGCTTTGTAAAAATGAGTCTGTTCTGTTTTTCAACTTCCTCCAGCTGCTTATGTCTTAATCCAAAGCACTGGAAAGTTAATTCTTTTTCATATGCTCTACATTTTTTTCTAAAGCCATTTCTTCCTTGCTAGTGATTTTCCTTCAGACTCTGATGATGTATATACAGTGTAAAGGATATTGCTGAAGACGAACTATACAGAAATAGAGTTTTCTCTTACATGAAATAATCCTCCATTTTTAAATTTCCAAGCTAAAAGTTTTACAAGTAAAAAGATTAGATTGTTTGTGGTTGACTACAGGATTAGCAGCAAATAATCCTGCATGAAAGTACTACTAATGAAACAATTTATTTGAACTTTTAATGCTCAAATATTATTCCAAACTAAGGAATCACAACACTAGCACTAAGACCTAATAGCTATTAGGCTGCTGGTAATATCAATTTAGGATTTATTATTCAGATAAGATCACCGGAAGTTTTTAAGAAGAAATTGGACAACCATTTGTCTGTAAGGGTATAGGGTCTCCTGATTTGAGCAGGGAGTTGGATTAGAAGACCTCCAAGGTCCCTTCCAACTCTGTTATTCTGAGTTTGAAAACAGTGCACTATTGCTGAAAATAAACCTTGCTAAATGAAAATATCATTGATTTTGCAATGCACCATTTCTAAGAAATATTTCAAAAATCTTCAAGGAGTTGTGATTGGCTTTAAACTTTGCTTCCTAACTATTTAGAAGCCCAATATAATGCCCTGCTGTAGTGGAAACAAAATAAAACACTGCTGCTTTTCTGTTATGTTCAGTATCTGTGACTTAGTGATCTTCTTCATCAAACTGATTACTGGAAATTCTAGCTGTCCTGATACCGCTATATCAAGATGGTCGTGACAAATGTGTGGTCAAAACCCACCTCTTTTGACAGGCATGTAAAAAAATTAAGGGGGGGGGAATTATGTAGCTGCGGTCACCATATTGACTTTTTTTAATCTTCCCTGTGGGTGACCTTGTTGACCAGCTTTGCTGAGTGGATTGGCAGTTGAAACTTAAGGCAGCAGGATAACTAAGGGCAGAGGGCAAGATATGTTCTATCTTTCAACTGAAAGAAATGACTGAATACTTCATGAGGACTAGCGCTACCATTGCTACCCACTGCCAGAATTATAATTAGATTATAATAGTCCCTCTGATGGTTGCGCAACATTAGAGGGCGAAGTGCTTTATAGTCAAGGTAAAATTATTCTAGGTATTGTTGGAAGAAATATCCTTCTGGGTTCAGTTCCAAGTGGGAAAAAGACACTGGAAACATGGAGACTGCTTGGA
>JANHFL010002181.1:633786-646477 GCA_032468155.1 Oxyrhabdium leporinum
GTCCACCATTAAACCATCTTTCCAAGCAGTCACCATGTTTCCAGTGTCTTTTTCCCCACTTGGAACAGAGCCCAGAAATATATTTATTCCAACAAGACTATAACAAAGAGCCAGATTATCTGTGAAGCTGATAAATGAATAATATTGCTAGCTATTCCTTATTGCTTGTATCTATCATCAAATAATCCAAGAAGCACTCCCCCTAAATGCAGTGATTCCAGTTTTAGTTTGTAAAGCCATCTAAACCAGAGGTCATCCCATAGTTTCTAGTCAAGAATTTCACAAGTTAATTATTACCGTACTTAAATACTTTTTGTGCATATTTTCTCTGTGAAAAGTAAGTCAAAACTAGTTTGTGGCTGCCTGATACAAACCAATTCTTAATCTGTATGGCAGTGGACTGTTAAACTAGTTCTGAATCCCAAAATTTGGAAATACATTACTCAATGTTGCAGTTAGTAATATGTGTTATAATCATGATTGTATAAATACAATCTCATTTTACAGAAAATTTGTTCAGATACAGATGATTCCTGTCTCAGTTCAATTAGCTGCATTTTGAATCTAGTGCACCCAAATTTCCATCTGCTTATCAAAATTACGCGCATCTTTGATTCTCTTCTGAATTGCTTGCCCACAAGATTCAGTGACTTGCTTGTTCCTAAGCACTTTGCTCATTCCAATATGAACTCAAAAAGAAGATTCATTGTTCAACTTCCTGCTTCTTTTTGCCTTCTCTCATACAGTAGCCCCAGTGTTGCAATAAGGCAGTTTCCCTGCCAACCTTTTTACAGCTGCAGGTTGCCTTTCATTATATTTCATTGGCTTGTTAAGAGCTTTTAAGGACAGGAGGTAGCATTCTGATGGTATTAAAGGAATGGAACTTGCACTGAAATATGGAATACATAGTTCATTGTAAGAAAACCAACAATCGGTAAGCAACTTCTTTGTGGGCGAGAGGCTAATGTCAGAATTCAAATTTTACTATGCTTCCCAGGAAGGACTTTTTTGTAAACTAGCTGTGCAGTCTTCACATCGATTTATTTCTAAATGGTTCTTCTCCACACATCGCTGCGAAGTCTGGTGATGCTTGATAATCATACATCAGAGTTGACCCTCCAATAAAACTCCAATTGTTGCTAAATTCCTGAAAACTCTCACTATTGGTAATATGGGACAGAGGTCGAAAGAATTCTCATTTTCCTGTTACTGCTATATAGTCTAGGATTACATAACACAGTAAGGCTGAATTAAAAGGTAATTTGCTTCTTTAGGACTTATGTGTTGCATGAATCCAGCCACTGTAATATATAAAATTTGCTCTATGACTTATTAATTTTGGTTTATTGAATAAAGCATGGTTAAGCTAATGATGAGTTAATGTGTTAATCAGACCAATACCTTTCTTGTAAACTTCCAAAGAGATATCTTAAACCTTGTAATCTGTTATAAAGGAATCATAGGTGCCTAAACTAATATCCTGGAACATTAGTTGGGCTTTTTTGCAGAGATGAAGAGCATATGGCCTCCATATAAAGCTAAACCACAATTCTCAGCCCCTTCACTTTTGGCCTGATTGATCAGGACATTGGAAATGCTAGTACAGCAATATTTGAAGAATTCAGATTGTCCTCCCTTGCAACAGTGAGAAAGGAGAGATAGAAAATGGGAGGAAGAAAAGTTCAGCGGGGTGAGTGGGTGGGGGTTAGCATACTTAAAATGACCGTATAGAGCAGGGCTGTCAAGCCTGCGGCCTGCAGGCCAGATGTGTCACATGCTGGCCACGCCCACGCCTGGTTTAGCCAAGGGGGAAAAAGTCCTGATACGTCACATGATGCAGCTGTGACGACCTGAGTTTGACACCCCTGCTGTACAGCTACTGACTTCTAGGTTTACATTTTCAGAGATGCGTGATTTTGATTTATGCTAGAAGGGAAACAACTGAAAGAAATGCATATCAGAGGGGCAGATGGTTCACTTTTACTTTGGATGCTGTATAAAACTATTGACATTACAGCATAAAGGCAGAAATGCAGCTTACTCTATTGTACCCTGGATGCCTTGCAAAGAGTTCTATATCTCCAGGGCAGCTTCTAGTCCAGGCAAATCTGTATGTACCACTGTACTATCTCATTCATAGAATATTATGGGAAACTTTATGTAAACTTTCATATTTTTTCTTTCCATGGAACATTTACTAAGCACAAACTTTACAACAGTTGTGCTTATAATTGGAGCACTGGGCATTATCCATCTGACAAGACCCCAAGTTTGTGGTTTACCTGGAGGGGATCTAGGACAACTCGCTACAGCCAACTCACCACCAGTATTATATACATAGGCCTTGACCTATACCTGCTTTCATGTTTGAAGTCAATCCTCATGTTCCTTTCCCTTTAACAAATGAACTCTGACTCAGTGTTCTTCACCACATTAGACTGCATCAAGAGGAGTGGTCTCATCAACATATACTGTCTGGCTGGAATGGAGCAACTATGACTTGATGGATAAGCAAGTTCAAATAATATTCTCTTTGACCTTATTGAAGACCCTCTGGGGAAAATTAATCATCCTAATAATGCTTACTTATCCAAAAGCCTGCTTTAAAGCCCTGAATTTAAATGCCAGAGTTTGAGCAACTCACATCGTCATGGCGGGACTTTTTCCCCCTTCAATGAACTGGGCGTGGCCAGCACATGATGCATCCAGCCCGTGGGCCAGGAATTCGACAGGGCACTGATCTATCTGCTCACTTTTAGCATCTGGCTCAATAATTAGCTAGATTCACTCTACAACTGTGTTACTAACTTAACTGCAGTGATTCACTTAACAACTGTGGCAAGAAGGGTCATAAAATAGAGCAAAAGTCATTTAACAATGTTTCACTTGCAACAGAAACTTTGCTAGTCCATGTATAATGTGCCATATCCTAATAAATTTATATTCATATCCATTTAAGAGTGGTTATTATTACTGCTAACCCTATAGAGCAGTGCTTCTCAATCTCAACAACTTTAAAAAGTGTGGACTTCAACTCCCTGATTTCACCAGGCAGCATGTTAATATTTCAGTTCTCTGATCAAGTGAATACATTGCTGAGCAATTAAAAGACATTGCTTACCCACAGTATCAACAACTGTAATGGCAGGAGAATTATTTAGGCCACCTGTTAGCAAATCATTAAAATCTTAGGTACTTTCTCTGACTGAGAAAGTCAGATTTGGATGCGGTTAATGAGATCCTTCAGAAAAAATGAAGTGTGAAGTTTAAAGAAAGAATATATGAATCAGTGTATGGAAGCAAATATGGTTTGCACAATAAAATGCTACGGAAAGGTTTACTGACTGAGGTTAAAGTAAACTAGATTTAGTTTTTCTTTCCTTATTTCCTGACTTGGCTCATTACTTCTCACTCCCCGCACCCCCTGTATTTTGTGTTAAAGTGCTTAATCTGAAAAGAAATAGCATGATGGGTACATATGTATTATGTGTGTCTACAAGTAAAAATTAGCAGTTAGGAACTAAATTTAGTATAATCTCCTGAAATTTGAAAAGAACCCTCGTAAGCTGCTGTCACTTAGCCACTGCGATTTATGAAGAATAATTCATTATAATTCTTGGATTAAGTTATTTATCTATGCTGGGTTAGATAATTAGGCAGATTGCCTATTTAATATTCAACAGTGAAAATGAAATGTACAGACTAAGGCAAGTAGAGTATCTCAAACTACTGTTGTTTCGGATTACTGTAATCATAAGACAGGTAGTCCTCGATTTACATCAATTAATTTAGTGACCATTCAAAGTTACAACGGCACTGGAAAAAGTGAACTTATGACCATTTTTCAGAGTTACGACCTTTGCAGCATTCCCATGGTCACGTGATCAAAATTCTGACACTTGACAACTGTCTCATATTTATGACTGTTGCTGTGTCCCAAGGTCACGTGATCACCTTTTGCGACCTTCTGACATGCAAAGTCAATGGGGAAGCCAGATTCACTTAACAACCGGGTTAACTAACTTATCGACTGCAATGATTCACTTAAGAACTGAGGCAAGAAAGGGCGTAAACCAGGGCAAAACTCACTTAACAAAAGAAATCTTGAGCTCAATTGTGGTCATAAGTCGAGGACTATCTGTGGTATCCACACTCACGGAACCAACCACGCAGTCTGCAATATGACACAAAACAATTATGGACTATTTACTGGTGAAAGATGAAGAAAAAATAACTAAAGTGTGTACTCAGATTAGTCACTCCAGGTGGAGGACAAGGCGCACATTCGGCTCTCCGGGAACTCCTTCTCGGGAGAGGCGGAAAGCGAGTCTTCCGGCATTTGAAGCCCGCCACCCATAAAAAATCCGCCGGTGGACGCTTGGGCTCTCAAGGGAGGCGAAGGCCCCCAAAGAGGGCACAGTCGCGAGCGCCGGCTTGGTTCTCCCTCCTCTCCGCGACGTGCCTTTTCCAACGGTTTCTCGGGCGGCGGGAGGGCCACGCCCCGGGGAAGAAGGCAGAGCTCGGCGCTGCCCGAGGAGGCTCGCTCGGGGAAAGAGCGTCCCTTCCTGAGCTTGAGCCAGGCATGGAGCAACTTTGACGGGGCTTCCCGCGACGCGCCCGGACAATGGGACGGGACAGGGCCCCGGGGGCAGGTGAGTAGCTGGAGATGTACCAGGCTGGCCCGAAAGCGTCGCCCGCCGTCCTCGACCGTCAAAGGAGCTTTCGGCCTTCCCGGCCGTCGGAGCGCGCCTTCTTGGGTAGGGAGCGCGAAGATCTGTCGAGGGAGCCTTTCCTTCCCTCGCGCAGGTCGACAGGTGTCCCAGAAAAGGAGACAAAGTGGGAAGGCGTCCCTTGGGTGCAGCTTCTCTCTCTTTTCCCTAGGAGACCAAGCTGGCCAGGGGAATTGGTTTACAGGAGCTGGGATGGGCGGGAGTCGGCCCTGTTGCATCCGACTGGACGAGGGTGGGGGGATCCGCTTCGGGCTTTATTCCCGTGGCACCAGGACGTTTGCCAGGCCGCGGCTGGGAGATGCTTTCTGTTTATAATCTCGTATCCTGGGAGACCAGGCTCCTGTTATTTTGAGAAAGAAGAACGCCGAGTTTTTGCAGGCGACTCTTTTGCAAGCAGGAGCGAATTGTTGTGCAGCGGTTCCCTGCGAAGAAAAGACAATTGTAGGGCAGCTCGAGTTTCTCCTCCGCCTGCTCCAGGGTATAGAAGTACCTAGGGTGGGATCCGTTTTCCCTCTTCCAGCCAACCACTCACGGATTTCCAACCCCATTTCCTGCGGGAAGAGTGGGGCGAAAGAAAGAGGGGGGGGGAGTTTAAAAGCACCCTATGAAATGCAGCAGAGAAACCAAACTAAAATAAAAAGATGCAAAAGGCCGGGCCGTTTTTCAGGACTGTGCTAGAGTCTTGCAAGAAGAAATAAAACGTCTGTCATCTCTACTGCTTGACTGAATGAAGTATTGTACAGTGTGGACAAATAAAAAAGGGTATCCCTTGCCAACTGCTGTCAATTTTCTCCGCTGTTTCCCACAATCTCTGACTTGCTCTTCTCTCCGGTCAGTTGCACTTCCGGTGCTGCAGAGGGCAGCAGGTATCCGGAGGATCACTATTCAAGATCTTTTGCAATGATAATTTGCAATCCAACGATGGTAACCAGAATAGCACAAAAGTTCTGTGAGGCCACATTTGCATTTCACAATACTATGCTAAAATAATTGCATCTGCTGAGATACTTTTTTAGGTGTCATCTTTCTTCCCAGATAAAAGGTCTGGCCTGATGGCATGGAATCTACTATTAGAGGAGTCCCCAAGAAACAGAATGTGTATCTTGTTTATTGGGAGCCTTCAGCCTACACTCTTTCTCCAAAGAGTTGCTAGTAAGGACATTTCTGTTGGCTTCAGATTGGATCCCAGCACAGGGAGTTTTCTGATTTCCCAGAGTGATTAAAAACTTCCTTATTCATTCTTCCATCCTCCTTACCCGCCTTCTTGAATCATAGGAGAAAAGAAAGTGATTTCTGCAATTTGCTTGGATATGGCTCCTTGATCATGCAAGGAAAAATGTATTCCTGATCTATTGTCTTTCCCACCTCAATGGCATTTGTAAGATGAGGAGCTAACAGGTGCTTGTAGCTTTAAAGTTGAAGATAATGACCCCATTCACAAGACTTGTGCAATCTCTCAGGTGTAACCGTAACTTGCTTTTCAAAAGCAGAAGAATTTTTGACCATAATGTAAGTGGTAGGGATCAAGGAGTTCAGTCATGATTCCTTCACCTACTCCATGCAATAATGCATGACAAGAATATTCCAAGGATTTGTTTCTGCTTTGAAGGCAGCCATTTCTTGTCTTTCTAGATATAACCAGAAAACCTATTGAGATAACTTTTCTCTTTTCAGGAAACTGACAAGTAGATCATATGATTTGTTTGCTGAGGCATTTTGTGCTTCTTGGGATACATACATTTTCCAAAAAACTTAGTATTAGGGGACAAGTTCTGTTACGTTTGAGGTTCCCATTGTATACACTAAAGCAGACTAGCTGTCAGTTGACTCTGTCATCAATAGTAGTGAGGAGATAACATCTTTCACTGCACCCAGGGACAGCAGGCCACTTAGGAACACAGAGAAAAGAGCATGCAGCACAGACAAAACTATCCTTTTAACAGCTGTCACTGTCCCATCTTTCACCTGCATGCTCTCTGTTCAAATAAATGTGCAGTTGAGGCAACAGATATCAGCATGTGCCATGTAGCAAAAGCAGCAAACAGTATAAGAGTGCCTCTCTGCCTGCTTGCTCAGTCAAAGTCCTTTCTCAATATTGTCAGTGATATGTTGGGAAGAGGCCAAGTGACACTAGCGATCCATTCCAGCAACAAGCAAAGATCACTAACATTAGAATATAGTAACTCAAGAGGAACTGTTACCAATGCCAGTGCCAGCTTGCTCCATATAATGGTAGTACCATGAAAGAACTGTAAACGAAGAGATCACAGGCTGCCTTGTGAATATCACTTATTAAATAGAATACCCAGGATCAGATGCTTCAAAAGAAATTGTGCAGTAAGAGCATGTTAGTGGAATAAACTATCTATTTAAAATCCAGGATTTTAACAACTAGACAGTGTAGATTATATAATTATAATTCCAATAATTAATGGGAAGATTTTTGTGGGAAAAGTATAACCTATACATTTTCTACAAAAGTCTACCCATTAATTATTTTTGTCTGACTTATCATAAATTTGTATAATACATTGGGTACTAAATTATATAATCTCCCATCAGGTTATCTGTCCTTTTTTCAATGGGAGGCAACCTGTGCCTACCAAAAGCTTGGGATTACAACCTCCCTAAGACTTTTTTATTTGGCCATGTTTATTTGTGTTAATGGATGTAATAGTCCAAAATATCTAGCATAAACATATTTCAATTTCCATTAACATCAATACTGATGTGACTTAACCTTAAAAGTATAATGGGTTTCTCTCTTTATGTTGTAAATTCTTCTGGAAACTCTTACTTATTAATTCATTCAGTTTTATGTTGCCTGACTCCAAATGACTATTACTGATCTTAATATTCTATTTTAAGTGTCAGGGATGTTTGAGAACCAAGCCTGAGAAGGAAAAGCTGATGTCATTGGTCAGGAAGAGCTAGGGTGGGATCCTATTCTGGCTCAAGGCCTGCTAATTGTTCCTGAGGTATGTAGATTAAATCAGTGTCTCCAGCACAGGGACCACATACCACAACTTCCGATTCAACACAATGGCAGAAGGAAAACATTACAAAATCATAGCAGTGATTGGATCCAGATTAAACTTGATTGGAAATTATTGGGAGATACTAACATAAAACCAATTAGCTCTTCCTGAATGTTGCAACACAACTTTCCAGCAATTAATCTTACATAGGCCTGCAATATCTTTTGAAGGTTTCAAGCTTCTGTTTTATCTGCGAGTGCATCCTGTATATGCTATACGATACTTGAAAATGTTAAATGCTTTCATGTTTCTTCCTGGTTGCACTCTGTGTGTTCCTAGACAAAATGATTTCTAAAATAATTTCTATTCTAATATTGCAAAAATATAGTGATTAACGGGCTTAACTTCTTAATTAATTATGAGCTTTTAAGTGTATATGTGCAGGAGTTTCATAGGAAAGCTGTCTTATGCTCGCTCATGATTTTAAATCAAAGTCACAGAAATCACATTATGACTTTAGTCTGTGAAAATGACCACAAACTAAACCATCTACAACTTAATCATGCTGTGATTATTTCCTAGCAACAGGAAAGAACTGGTTGCTGTTTGTAAAGTAGCATTGTTCCTTTGGTATACAGTCATTATTTGCTGACATTAGACGAGGCTACTGCAAAACTTTTCAACATGTGAGAGATGAGCAACAGAAAGCAGGGCCATTTTACTGCCAAATGATCTGAAGTAGAAGTTGAATCTTCCTTCAACAAGTAGGATATAAAAAAAAATTAGTTGAGGGAGTAAGCTAATTTAAACAGTTCAAGGCAATCTTTGTTCTACAGTTCAACAAGACAGGAATGATCAAAGAATATAAGAAGAATCATTAGAATGACCTCTTGCTTGCTTGCTTTCATAGCAAATATAATATGAATCAGCTGTTTTATTCTGCGCCAGCTATGGACAACCCAAAGTGGCAGAGTACATGTCAAAGCTATGATTTACTGAGTAAACTATTTATGTACCTCTTAGAGTTGCTCAGTGAGGAGATAGACAGTCTCCAAATTTGATATATAAATGAAATAAAATAAATAAAAATAAATACTACTGGATAAATGCTACTGAATTTTTAAAATATATTCAATACAATACATTCAGCTATGGCTTATATGACACTTAGTGGCTACGTTAACTTGATGCTCTTAGTCAAAATAAAAGAAACCATATTATGACTGAGGTCTTTTTGGGGCAAGTGGCATGCTGTAGTATGGAAATGCTTAATTGATATCAAATTTATACACCATCAGCATAAGGCGCATTCCCCAAGCAAAAGGCTTTGCTGCTACATCTTTTCTGGAATGAAAAAGGGGTGGGTTTTTTTTCATAATAATACTCTGATATATATAGCATCAACCAAAGATTAAGACATCCCCTTCCCAGTGGAGTTTTAGAAACCTAGCCAGGTCTATGTTTACTTATTCACTCTTTTTAGAGTATCTGTTTTCCTCCAAGCAAGCAACTTCTCATTCATTAATTCACAGCTCTCCTGTCTCCTTCAGAATTCAGTTATTTCACTTCTAAAGGAAAGGACCCGTCTTGTTCCTATAGCAGGGTAAGGAGAGGAGGAAGCATACCACTAGCATTAATAATATATATTTCTCAGGAGAAGGAAGAAAAAAATGCTGTGAACAGGGGAAGTGATTTGTGCTCATTGGGCCGTAAGTTCTTTGGGTTTTGAGCTTCTCTGAGAATTGTCCTCTGGCATTACAGTACAAGATACTAAGAGACAGCCCATGATATTAGCAATCATATAAATAGAATAGTCTCATAGTATTTTATGATGCTGTACTCCAAGTTGGTTAATGCTGCTCCCTGAGCCCTAAGAATTGCTAGCTTTTCCCAGAGAGTGACAACCATTTTAAAACATTATTTTTTATTTTGTAGACATATTACAGTATACCATAGTACAAATTCTGGTTATAATGAAAATACCTTGTTGTCATATTTGATGGCTGCAGCATTTTTTTTTAATCTGACTTCTGATACTTCCATTGTGATGAAAGCCGCTTTTAAAAGCTGGGGGACCTACTTGTTCAGCTTGAGACCAAAAGTGATGGAGTGTGGTGCAGTGGAATGGAATGCAAGAATTAGCCATGTTTGTCTCAAATAGATCCCAGTATCTTCTCTGAATGGAATGAGACTTTCCATGATCATTACAGTTAATTTGGATATAAGCAATTATTAGTGAAGTAAATTATTGCAATTCAATTTAGAATAATTGCGTTTGACCTATCATTGTTTATTGAATCTGCGAGTTAACTGCAGAAAGAGTTGATTTCTAATTGCAATTCATCATGCAAATCTGTGCAAAATGTCTAATAATTGCCATCTTTTTTATTTAGATTACAAGAAATGGACAGTTATACTTTTTGGTGGGATGCTATTAGCAACCAAATTTACATTTGGAGCAATGGAAAAGACCTGCAACTGCAGCACAGATATCAGTTTCCAGAAATTTAGGACTAAATTAGCTCCTGAGATCTGTTGCTTGAATTTCACAAGAACTAAAATCGATACTTTGGACTGGAGCATCTTTGCTGGAACCGTAGGGTTGAAAGAGCTGCATCTATCAAACTGTGATATATCACATATTAAGAATGTAAGTGTTGATTCTTTTAGACTGGAAATTCTGTACTTGGACCATAACAAATTAAATTGGCTTCCAGATAATTTCCTGAGACACGCACCCAGCCTGCGCGTTATTCACTTGGAGAACAATCAACTCCAGAATTTATCTGAGTCATTTCTGGAAACATCTAACTACATTCAGGAGATCTACCTTGATTTCAATAACTTATCTTCCCTTCCTTCTGGGATTTTCAAACCTTCTCTCCTCAAACTTGGTCTCTCTCACAACAGTTGGGATTGCACTTGCAACTTTCTTGAACATCTAGGAAAATTTATCCTTAGTTCACTTGACATTGTTTGTCACATCCCAGAACATTACCGTGGCATAAATGTCAAAAACATTTCCAAGGCAGAATTGTGCCAGACTTATAGACTCACAGCTCTGTTTATTTGCTTACCTCTGGTTGCTGTTCTTGTCTTGGTCACCTGCTACTTTTGCAAGCGCAAAAAGAAGACAAAGAGAAAGACGGGCTATGCTCTTCATGATAGAAAGGAATGCCAGTTGGCTACAGTGGAGAAGAATGGAACCCATAGATCAGATGATCTTCAATGCTCTATTCCACCTGTTATGGCTGTTCATGGTGCTGCAAGGAGTGAAAACAACTTGTTGAGAAACCAGATTTTGCTTAAACCTTCAACTGCACTATTGGAGAGCAGCAGAGACCTTTATGAGGAAGTGGAGATTAAACTGGGGGCTTCTGATGATTCCTTGACATGTAGAAATCTTGACCAAGAGAAGTTGGGAACAACAAAACCAGTCATTGATGAGGAAGAGACAATAGATGGGGAATCTGAAGCAGAGACATTGAGTGTAACAGATGTTCTGAGAGATTCAGCAGATCGTGAGAGGCTCTACATGAACAAATCAGTAGATTATTATAACCTTGTCCCCGGAATTGAATTGGAAGACTCGGACCACATGGAGAATGAGAACGTTAATCTTTGCTGAGGCTGCTTGTCGGAAGAATAGGAATTTATTGTACATTAAATGGAACTATTGATGTGGAGGATCAATTTATATATAAAAATAAGACCATATCATGGCTTTTTTTATTTTGCAGTACTAGACAACTTTGAAAGGGAACATCTACTGTAATTAAGCATAGAAAAAAAAACAGTCTTAGAACTGCTTGAACAGTGGGACTAAATGGGCTTCTAACTGGAGTTCCTTCCCAGCCCAGTTATACTATGCTTTTTAACTACGTTCTTCATGGTTCTCAAAGTTAATACTTCTCATAATTAAACATTTCTTGAGAGGAAAGGCTTAAATAAAAACTTTTTTCAAAACCTGAGGCTTGCCAACCCCATATGAATAAGAGGTCATCTGGCACAAAATATTTTCACTCCCTTTTAAAAACAACTTCGCATTTCTTAATTCACAGCTATCTCATATTTTTATATTACTATACTAAGAGCCGTGATGGGGCAGTGGTTTGAGTGCAGTACTGCAGGCTACTTCTGCTGCCTGCGGCTGCCTGCAATTTGGCAGTTCGAATCTCCCAGGCTTAAGATTGACTCAGCCTTCCATCCTTCCGAGGTCAGTAAAATGAGAACTCAAATTGTTGGGAGAAATGTGCTGACTCTATAAACCACTTAGAGAGGGCTGTAAAGCAGTGTCAAGCGGTATATAAACCTATTATATACCATATACTATTTATATAATATATTATTTATATTATAATAAAATTCTGCATTATTTTCTGCATGGTTTTTCCTTCATGGCTTTTTCCAAATCTACCTCCTGAATTCTGACATTCTGTATCCTGGTATTTGTTCTTACATATGAGCTAGTATCTCCAATCAACCCTCCTACGTGTTTAGCTACGTCAATCTTGGATTGTCTCCATAGGTGGAGACACTGCCTCCTAGTGGAAAGGATTGCATAAACCCATTATCTTAAAGGATTCTTTTGGCTATTACAATATTTCAAACACTTAGCATATCCTCATTTAATTAACACATTTTCTAACCTATCCAATAATAATTGTAATTTGCTTTCATTTGTTTTTCTTTCACATTGTTTGGGCACATATAGCTTGGCCTTGTGCAAATTTCTGAAACAGTCTTTTTGGGCACCTTTCATGATGGATCCATCAGTTGAGAACTGAAGAGATTTCGATAAGTAACGGCTAATGGAACAAAAATAGGTTGTTGGTACAAATCGCATGTGAAGTATCATATATATACTTGCATGTGCATTATGTGGACACCCTTTATTTGTGGGGTCCTTGGTGTTCACTGAGCTTGGTTGTTTACTTGCAGATACTTCATTACCAAACTAGGGTAACATGAGTACTAGTAGAG
>JANHFL010002181.1:650081-662624 GCA_032468155.1 Oxyrhabdium leporinum
ACTCTTAACTATCTCTTTTTTCTGTTTTTCTGTAATATTTTTCACTAGTATCTTAGTTTTTTCTTTATTTATTTTCAGTCCTGCCACTTCTCCATACTCCTCTATTTGTTTAAGTAATTTTGGGCCTGTTTCTTGTGGTTCTTCTAGAATAAAAACCAGGTCATCCGCAAATGCCTGAAGTTTATATTCTTCTTTGTTTAAACTATTTTTCAGGGACAACTGTTAGCATCAGAGGGGAAGTTCTGTTTTCCCACTGTGGAATGTATAAGTACAAAGAGTAAGGGCTATGCTTCCTGAAAAGAGGGGCAAACACATTGCACTTCTCTACCCTAAACTTTCAGAAGCAATTTGAAGGTGATGATAATCGAAGATTGTCTTCATTTATGACTACTAGACATGAGCAGAACAATGAATGAAAATCACTGGCCTCCTCTAGATTTTGCAGCAATGAAAATGACCCTGCATCTATTTCACACAGAAGGAAAAAAAAACTACAATTGCCTTTGTCTTATTTTTAAACACTAAATTTATTACACATGCTCTGCTTAGAGTTTCAGATCAGTATATATGGCTAGGAATCAGGGTCAGGACAGAGATTGGCAATGGGGACAGTGAATTTCATGCAGTGTAGATTCCTGCTAACTCAAGGACAGATGGATAATCAACCCAGCAATAGAGAAAGGGTTTTAAAAGATTTGTGTTATTTATGCTTCCAGCCCTATCTAGAAACTTTGAAATTATTTTGTTACTCGTGACTGCTAATGAAGTGCGCTAATTTCACATCATTAATTAATTATATACATACTATTATATATAGCTCTGTACTTTTTAAACATAGTTATATGCAAATCCTGTGCAATGTGCAATGACCTTTAATTTACCTGCAGGCAGCAGCTTTTTACATATGCCTTGTGGATTTTACAATTATGGAGCAGATTATTAGCAGTGGGGAATGAGGTGCCCGACTGTATGGGGTTCATACAATTTATACAATTATCCATTCCCCCTTTGACATTATAGCTCATAACTCAGAAATCATAATTTCAATCTGCCATTTGATCTACAAGGAATCAGGAAAGAAGTAATGAAACACCTTAAGAATACTAATTCTGCATGAACATAAGTAAAATCCTACAGCAGTGTATTCCACTGTAAATTGGGATAGCTGAGAGGAATGGGGGGATAATATTGACAGCAGGAACAGGGATAGTGGAAGGAAAGCCTTATGCACCCATTGCCTGGTAGGCTTTTCAGAAAAAGGAGAATATAAATCAATATTAAATGTGTTCCTGACTTAATTTGAGCCAAAACTCAGCTTTGTGTCTGTTTTTTTCTAGTCTTCTGAGTTGTTTAAAGTTATGTTTTCACAGAAGCTTTACAAAAGTAAGTTTAATCATGTTTGTCCCATGTGAAGTTCTATAGTTCCTTATCCTTGGAGTACTGATAGCCTCCAATCTATCATTCTAAGCATTTTAATTTATTGACTACGAGGAAGATATTTAAGGGAAGTTTGTAACAGATGTTCTGGTCTCCTCAAATTAGTGGGAAATTTACAGCAAACTGCAGTCCAAATCCTATGGCAGGTAAGTACTTATTTCTCTTCATCAGAGTAACATCAAGTCTTTTTTGTTTCCTGACAGGGACACTGCTTCTTTAGGAATACTGTATCCCCCTATACCTATAACATTATCTATGTATGTGATGCAGCTGCTACTAAAGCTCTCCTGCTGGCTTATACATCACCCTCTTCAGCACCAAGCAACTCAGCAGCATGCTTAGAAATTCTTTTCTCCAAATTGCCTGTTGTTCAATTATCTATTGGTTTTGGGTCAGCTCAGTGCAATTATGTTATTCAGAAGTAATGCCCCCTGGTTTTAAGTGATTTGTCCACCCCATCAGACTGTGGGAAACAATATCCACAGTTCACTTGCCTTAATTGCTCTCTTTCCTTCTCGGTATACTATCATTATTCAACATCCAGTCCTGCTTAAAAAATGCAAGAGAACAGAGAAGCTTCAATCTGCCTCAAAAGTATGATTTTTTTTTGATTTTCAGAACTAAAGTAGAGCAATGCTGCTCCATTTAAAAGTATAAGGTCACATAAGATGGACTTGGATTGGTTCTCTTCCTTCTCCCCTTTCTGGTATTGCCATTTTGAGAAGTTGTGGTCTCATTTTTCAGTGTTTCTTTTCCTCTCCACTCCCTTGGCTTCTTATTCTTATTCTGGGCTTCTTTTATCATAAGTCACAAATAGCGTACAAAGTATTGAGAAGCAAAGCAATACTGATGCTTCTAAGAGCTTTAATGTTTTTAATGGAGCAATATTATCTGCGGGTTTAGCTGTTTGCTTGCTTCCCAATAACCATAGTTTAAGATTGCAATTTGAGCCTTTCTTAATTGTTTCAGCATGAGTTTCTGTTTCAATAGGTTATGTTCCAAATATCAACTTTGAGCAAGCAAAGGCATAGAACGCTTTCCTTGAACCAAGCAGAATAACTTGCCTAATTTTTGCTGCAGCAGTTTGCTACATAGCCTTTGTAACCTGATTATCAGTGATCATCTACAGTGACTTTAATCGGAGTAGTTATTTTGTAGCAAATGCCTGCAGATGATACTTCTTTTTCCATCCTTCAGAATAGTTGGATTAAAACTCATTTATTTTATTTATTTATTTTTACATTTATATACCGCCCCATTCCGAAGACTCGGGGCGGTTTACAACTTCTGTTCTGTGATGGTGATAATCAGGATTTCTTTGCTATGCAACAGCTTCCTTTATGTTCAGCTCTATTCCCTCTTGAAACTGGCAAGAAAGAAAGAAAACATGAGTTTTTTTCTTTACCTTCAACATTCTCTGTTTTTGTGACTTAGTTTGTGTCTGCACGGGAGGTAGACAGAGCAGCCATGACTGTCTCATATACCTTGAAAGTGGCCAACGCTCGCTTTGGGGGCTTCTCTAAGCTGCTCTTCCGCTGGAAAGGGAGCATCTACAAGCTGCTGTACAAGGAGTTTCTGGGCTTCATTGTGCTGTATGCAGGACTGAGTGCCATTTACCGGTAGGTTGGCAATTATAATGGTTTGTCAGATATTAAAACTTCGAAGTTTGCAAAACAGATTACTGTATCTCTGCAAGTATCCTTCTGCAAATGACCCCTATCCTAAGCAGAAGTCTGTGTGAGCTGTAATTCCCCTTAACTTCATGAGAAATGCAGAATGTAATGTCTTCCCACAACTTTCTGACCCTGAAAGCTATGAAGCAGTTTAAAAACAGGTGGACAATGTTCAAGAGAAGTGAAAATGAAATGGTGAAATTTCCAGTAGCCTGAGAATAATTTACGATAGGTTCTTAAAACACAGAACTATAGCCCCACTTTTCATCCAAACCTTTCATATACCCATAAAATTTGTTTGTTTGTTTAGAGCAGTGTTTCTCAATCTCAGCAAATTTAAGATATCTGGACTTCACCTCCCGGAATTAAAACCACATGCTCAAAAAACAATATAAGATCAGTATGAAGTTATACCATAATAACAATCCGATTCTTATTCATCATTTCATTCCGATAAATGGCAAGAGCCCAATTTTCTTCTGCTTCCTGATGCTCATGAAAACAAGTGAAAGAGAATTCATTTCCCATTCCTTTTGGGAAACCTCACATTATAAGTCTTATTCCTAAAATCTCCACATCAGGCTGTTTGTCCCAATGGCAGAACTACAGTACACATTCCCATGATTGGTGAGGTACGATGAAAGGGGGCTTTTTCAGGAAGACAAAAACTGCACCCATCTTTACACAATCAAGGTGTGGCATCTGTCTAAAAGGTATATTCAAAAGGGCAAAATGGAGCATCTAACACAGATAAGCATTCAGTTGAGGAAATATTTTTTTTCACCACTGTCTTGCCTTAATGCTACACAGAAAACTGTGTGACAGAGACCTTTGTGGACAGAGAGGAACTGACAAGTGAGCATCTGACAACAAACACTGGACTCCAGTTATAAAGAAAATTCTCCCAGGTTCTTAAGCATTCATGGTCAGGGGTTGTCAGATTCTTTCGAGGCTCAGCTGTCCAAGCAAAGAACTCAAATTGATTTATCAAAATGAAATATCAAACCAAAGAAATGAATGGGTGTGAAGTCCTTGATCTCTCTGAGCTTGATTGTTTGCTTGCATATGTTTTATTACCCACCTAGGTAACAATCATCAGTTTAATGTGTGTGGAGTTTGCTCCTGTTTATATAATAGAGCAGCTTGCCCTACCTGAATTCTCCTTGGTAGTTTTCTCCTTGATAGTTTCTTGATTAGGGCATTGTTTTCAATTTGATTGTTTGTCTGGTGTTATTCCCTGCTTACCTGGGTGTTAGCTGCTGGAGGAGAGATGTTCTAGTCTAAATGGCTGTGGCAGCAGCAATTTGAGGTTTATTCTCCTCCTTTTACATCAACAGTTGCAATGTGCCATATGATAACGGTAGAACTATTTTGTGATTGGACACGCAAGGAATTTGTCTTCAGATAGATGAAGAGATAGATCTTTAATTATTGCTTTGGGAAAGTGAAAACTAATTTTGTTTGTTAGCCACTGTTGGGCAAAACATGAAAAGGCTTCAAGCAGCCTGTTTTAATACGTCTTGAATATCTTGTCTGTTTGGATCTTGAGTATGTGCCATGCTAAGATTTGCAACCTGTAGCAGCAGAGTGATGGGAATATCAATGCTCAGTTTAAACACTGTTCAACAAACAAATGATACATCCAACGCAACTTACAGAAACTGATGTATTCTTATATCCCAACAATAGAATATATGTACAATAATATGGTTTGTGGAATAAAATGAACTGGGCAATCATATGATTCTAAGTCATAAGCTACAGTTTACAAAGTACAGTGGAGCTACGTCTCCATAGATTATCACCCAAGTAGACTAAGAGAGAACTTGCTTTAGCAGGAATAGGCAAAAGAATCCCAACTCTTGTTAGTTTATGTAGTACGATACCGTCCAAGCTTGGTATTCTTTTATCTTTTCCTCTTTTTCCCCAGGTACCTTCTCAACGAAGATCAGAAGCGCCTCTTTGAAAAGGTGGCTAAATATTGCAATCGCTCCACTGACCTCATTCCTCTATCTTTTGTCCTAGGTAGGATTTATTTACATATCCTTGAGGCACACTTTGCTGTGGTTTCTGTTTATCTGCCTTTAATGGTCAGGTGAAATGGCAGAGATGTGATGAAAGTAACTGGAAAATTTCGAATCCTATATGAGTTCTTATAGGTCAGGGGTGTCAAACTTGATTTCATTGAAGGCTGCATCAGGGTTGTGTTTGACTTGGGGGGCCGGGATAGGTGTAGCCAGGGTGGGCATGGACAGCTTGACATCACTCGTGTTGGCGGCACCTGTGCTGGCCCGAGCGCTCTGCTAGCGACAATGGCCCCCCGAGCTCTGTTTTCAGCTGCAACGGTCTTCTGCAACCCTCTGACAGTGAAAACAGCTTGGGAGACACAGCTCGATTTTCGCTGGCAGAGGCACTGTGGGCCAGTCCTTTGCTGTTTCCAGGGCGGCCCCGTGGGCAAGATCTAAGCACCCCATGGGCCGGATCTGGCCCCCAGGCCTTGAGTTTTACACCCCTGTTATAGGTCAAAGGGAGAGTGCATGCTTTGCTTTTAAAAGAGGCCACAGCCAATTCTGTCTTCTTTAGCTAAGTAGGTCCAATAACAAGACTGACACAGAAGCCCTGGGGCCAGATCTAAGAGGTAGTTCTGAACTAGGCAGAGAAGTAGTCCAATGTCTAATAGCCTGAAAAGTACTTTACATTTAACTACCTATATACTGGTATGTTCCTATGTGAAAATGTGGGCTTAAAAGTCTCGTAATTTTGGTAATAATAATAATTTGTTGAATTTATGTGACTCTGGACAGTTTATTTATCTTAGGTATGATTATTAGCCTGAAATCTGAGAATTTATCCGGAATTTAATCTAAATGAATTTAGAATTTAATCATCAAGTAGAGCCATTTTAGTGTAATGGTTAAGGCATCAAGATAGAAACTGGGAAAGCATCAGTTCTAGCCCCACCTCAGGCCCACAGACAACCCCTCCCCCCTCTGTCTCTGTCTCTGTCTCTCTCCACCACCACCACCCCTCTCACTGGGATTACAAAATCCAGAATTGTTTTGCAATCTGGAAATCATTAGATTGGAGAAATCTGGATTAGAGTACTAGAGCTTTGAAATTTCTCCATATTTACTCAACCTGTCTTTTCATAATCAAGAAAATGCCCAAAATTCCTTGTTTCATTTTCATGCTGTCCTTCAAGAGCTAAATGCAAAACTTTGAACTCCTTGCTTCCCGATTGTTTCTTTCTGGCCCTCTAAGTGACATTCCTCTTCCATAGATGGGAAGAAATTCTGCAGTTCTGGATAGTTGCCTACTTTCTGATGTAGCTCTCAAGCATTTTCTTTCTTCTGAACCTAGGAAGGAATACCTCCAGGTTAATCCCTTTCATTGTATGAAGCTTTGTCCTTCCTTCCCATCATCTGCCCCTCTCCTTCCATCCCCAAGGAAACATTTCCTTTGTAAGCTCTGGAGTCATAATCCACTGATGTGTGTCCTTTTTAAACTCCAGGGCTGGGATAAGGGCTGATTAAAGAGGAGATGGGGAAGTAGAACATAGCCACAAGGTAAATGTCAAGGTCTGGGTGTGGAAAAAGGGAAGTGAAGGAGGAGAAATCAGATAACTAAAAGGAAAAGGGAAGTTACAATCTGGTATAAGAGAATCAATGCAGAATGAACATATCCAACGTTTGAAGGCAGACTGACAGTTTGATGGATCTAGTTTTCCTTCAATAAAGAACTTTCTTTTGCAAGTTTTGCTCTGAAAAGGACAGGAGGAGTAACTTTTCAGAGATTAGCTGGTATGGTCAGAAAAATCAAGATGGTACCCATGATTGTGTGATCAAAGCTCCTGCCTGTGATGCATGGAGCTTCAGTCATACTATAGTGGTCACCTTCTTATGGGTCACAATTGCATCTTGTGGGTACCTTGGGTATTAGTTTTATTATTGCTAAAAAAGAATGAGGCTGCATGAACAATAACTTCCCTGCAGGGCCATTTTTCTTTCTTTCAAGGTTTGAAGAATCTATGTCATGCTCTAGAATACAGGAAATACATCAAGATTCTCTATTTATTCTGGTTGTGAGTGTTCCTGTCCTGACTCAGTACAACTGGATGGATTTCTTGTATTTCTTTTTGAAACAGGAAAGCATTTACTCTAGAAAAGTGAGATTTTGATGGCTATAGCTTTTCACACAGCTGAAGTTTCAGACCCTGATAAACATTTTGATATTGAGCCCTGGTGTCGCAGTGGTTAGAATGCAGTATTACAGGCTAACTCTGCCCACGGTCTGGAGTTCGATCTTGACAGGCTCAAGGTTGGCTCAGCCTTCCATCTTTCTGAGGTCAGTAAAATGAGGACCCGGATTGTTGGGGGCAATATGCTGACATTGTAAACCACTCAGAGAGTGCTGTAAACCACTATGGAGCGGTATAGAAGCCTACGTGCCATTGCCAGTGTTATTGCTGTATCTAAACTGGGAAACTATACTTTAAGTGCAGTGACTCTCAAGACCTTTGGCGATTGGTCTCTGACCTTTCATTGTTTTGGAGCTATATTTATCAGGTCTACAAACACCCAGGTGGCCACAGATAGCAGCAAATGTACAGAGAAACTTGATGAGGCCATGTAGTGATGACATGAGTTTTGCAGCCCAGATCTGGAGGCGTAAATTGCATGCTTGTTTGTATTGTATATTTATCAACTAAATATACGCATATACATATTGTGTAATATATATACCTTTATTTGATATTTTGCTACCACACATTAATCAACAATCTAACAGTGCTGTACATCTCCAGCTTTATTTTTGTAACTGATTTATTAATGAGCCTTCATCCCCTTTTTGGCATCATTTAAAACCACAAGAGCAAGAAATGTCTAAAAAGTTAGGTTGTCTCAAATCAGATATAAAGCAATTAAAACAACAGTGATTTAAATAGCCTTTGGATTTAAAATATGTGAAACTCAAACAACAGACACTCCCTAAAATTGATTACTGTCCCTCATCTTTGTACAAGGAACAGGCCCCAGCCCTTATTCTTTTTAGCACCATCAAACTTCTCTTTTGGCAGGTTTTTATGTCACATTGATTGTGAACCGTTGGTGGGCTCAATATACCAGCATTCCCCTGCCAGATCAGCTGATGTGCGTCATTTCCAGCAACGTTCATGGGAGAGACGACAAGGGTCGCATTTTGCGGCGCACACTCATTCGTTACGCCAACCTATCTTCTGTCCTGATCCTGCGTTCAGTCAGCACCAGAGTGCTTAAGAGATTCCCTACTATGGACCACATTGTGGAAGCTGGTGAGCCTGACTGGGAAGGAAAGATATAAGGCCAAGGGAGCAAAAGTGGATGCAGAGAAGCTTCTCACTTTGGGCTATTGCCTGTGTGGGGGGGGGGGGAGAGAAAAACAGGAAAACACAGGGAAAGTCAGTATTGATTATCTTTGCAAGGGTTTCACTCCTTGCATTGGCTCATCTACTCAATGGCAGTCTTCTTCACTATGGTACCCTCAAGAACATTAGGACTATAACTGTGATTTAGAAGGCACAAGATTAGGGACAGCTTTTTTAATGCTTAATCTTTTTTTTTACTGCATCTCTATAAAACTATCTGAATGTAAAGTTTTCTCCAGGGACATCACTAAAACTGCTTTTGCTAATAGATAATCCGTGAACTCAGAATAATCCCTGTACAGGCTGCCTATAATGCATCATGTTCTAAGCCAATTTCTCCAATTTCTTGGCCTACAATTTTAGTGGACTTTTTAACTTCTCAGAATCCCCCAGGATTGGGAAAGAACACTGTACTTTAAATCTTTCAAGCGAGTAGTTTTTGAGAAATTGCAGTGACAAAGCAAGGAACTGAGAAGGGGCCTTGCACTGTTTCAGTTTAAATTTCTTCAGTCCATAATATCGTCCCTGTCAAATGTGTTCTACTTTTTAAAATTTTTTTATAATCCCACCTTTATTATGTTTATAAATTCAAGGCAGTGAACACACCTAATATATTCCTTCGTTCTAATACAGTACAAGGTATACTGTAGTAATGTGACTAAGTCCGTAGTTTGAACCTGCTTCCAAGCCAATGTCTCCAACTTTCCGATACACTCCCCCCCCCCCTTACAGGTTTTATGACACAAGATGAACGTAAGAAATACGAGAGTCTCCATTCAGACTTCAACAAATATTGGATCCCCTGTGTGTGGTTCACCAATCTAGCTGCTCAGGCACGACGAGAAGGGAGGATCCGCGATGATGTGGCACTCAGATTGCTCATGGATGTAAGGTCAAGGAACAATAGAGGAGGTTCTAAGTACCCAAGTTTAAACTATTCCGATTCTTGTTTTGCATCATTTGCCAGGGTTATTCTTGGCATTCTTGGGATATTCTTGCCTTCTTGAGGCTCAATATTTGGCCAAAAAAACCTATTAATCTATATAAATCTAAAGAATATTGTAATTTATATAAAAGTGACTTCAATTTGTTGCCTCTTACATTATGATTTTAACTACACATATCCCATCTATGCTGCAACACCCCGCCTCCCCCATTCCATGAATTGGCTGAAAAACACTTATCCTTCTTATCTATAAGCCTAACGGAAAGTTACACTTCAATTTAAAGGAAGCCTCAAATTGCACTTAGTTAAAAGCTGGATATTGCAACACAGGAGCAAACTGTTTAACAAAGTTGCAAATTCTGATGCTTCTGCTTTTTTTTCCCATGTAGGAGCTGAACCTCTACCGTGCCAAATGCAGCATGCTTTTTCACTTTGACTGGATCAGTATCCCCCTAGTGTACACGCAGGTCAGTGCAACAGAAAACATATAAACATAGCTGGTGTCTGCTGCTACAGCTACTAAAGCAAATTGGAAAAAAAATAAAAAATCAAGAGCCACTGTGAAATATTTGGAATATTTCACTGTTTATGGTGGTGAATGTGTATGAAATAAAGATTTTAAGAAACTCATTTAAATGGGAAAATGTATTGCTTAAAAAAATTGCTGATGATGTCTAATAGCAGACGTGAATGCCATCTTCTCCACAGGTGGTCACTATAGCAGTCTATTCTTTCTTTGCATTTTGTGTGGTTGGTCGTCAGTTCCTGGATCCAGCTCATGGTGGAGAACTAGACATGTATGTTCCCTTGCCCACACTCCTACAGTTCTTCTTTTATGTTGGGTGGCTGAAGGTGAGAATTTTGGCTTCTAGCAAATAGTTCAATGTTTTTTATATTACAGTAATAATTTAATAAAAATAAAGAGCTCAACGCACTCCTGCCATATGACAATCTGGTACAGTACAGCTCTTAAATAGATTGCACAAACTTTCACTTTGGAGCTTTTGGTTGATTTCGTACCAGTTTGTTCCACAAATGGTGCCACTATACTTAAAATAGCGACCCCTTTTGTGGAATAAACTTGTATGAAACAAACCAGAAGCTCAAAACACTGTCAGAATATTGAATGAAATATTAGACAGCCTATCTTGCATCTTTCCCCGGTGAATGTTTGCTGAATCTATCAACTATCCTTTCCTCTTCAGGCAACAAGATGTAGCTGGTGAAGCTCAGCTTTTTTAATGTTTTTAAGTTGCATCACAATCTATACAATGCTCATTTATTTCTGTTTAACAGAATGTCTTTGGACTGTTAAGGTACAATAATGTTCTTGCTACATAGCTAGCCTTTATGCATAGCTACAAAGTAAGATTTACAAACATGCTGTTCATTTTAAGCAGATTCACAGCTATCTTCAAAATATTGAATAAATGTTCCCTCCCATATAGGTGGCTGAACAAATAATTAATCCCTTTGGAGAGGATGATGATGATTTTGAAACTAATAAATTGATAGACAGAAACCTTCAGGTGAGTCTTATATGAATGCTTAAAATAGGAAATACGCTACATAGATGAGGCACAAATTATACCTGGTCTAGAAACTGGTGCACCAAGGTGTTAACTATTGCTAGTGATTTAAAATATTCTTATTGGCAGCTACAAGAGCATGACATTAATCTGGGAAATCTGGGTAATCCCAGCCTTTCTCAGCCTGATGCTGTCAGGCGTATTTAATTTCAGACCGTATGGCAAAATGGCACTGAAAGCCTATCATAAAAATAACTTCCAAGAGTCCCAACATCTGCTTTTCACTTTTTTCTAACTGTAAAAGCAGACATTAAAGGGGACAATTATGCAAACCAAAGATTTGAATCTAACATTAAAGCACTGTAATCAATAGACATGTAGAGTTTCACCAGCTTCTCTTCAAAAACAGAATAATTCTTTGTTTGTCTGGCTAGGTATCGTTGCTTTCAGTGGATGATATGTACCAGAACTTGCCTCCAACTGTAAAGGACAAATATTGGAATGAATCTACAGCTCTACCACCCTACACAACGGCTACAATGGCAGAAACCTTGAAACCTTCCTTCATGGGCTCCACCTTTGATATGCGGTAAGTTCAATTGCCAAATGCGTTTGTTGTCAGACAACTACCCATTGGAGCTAGCAAATATGACAACTGCCTGGTAGAATCATAGTTCTGGTTTTGTGAACTTCCTCATCCAAATCAATAAGATAACTTGATAGATATAATCTGTTCTGTAGCATATGAATATTCATGCTGTCATAAAAAGTTTGGAGCATGTCTCTATACAAGATAATTTATTCTTTCCAACTCCTATCCTGGAAAATTTCTAATTTTCTAAAGAACTGCACATTGGCAGTTCGGGAGCAAACAAGTTTCTGCTTGAAATAAATTTTAAGGAAATTGAAGAGGAATAAATAGCATGATTGGCATTCATGAAAGCATCAACAAGCACCAGTATTAGGGCAATTTATTGATAGTAGTTGGAAACCAAATTGATGCAAAAAAGCTTCTCCTAGATATTCAGATGGAACTTTTTCCAACTAATAAATGTTATTAAAAGTCATAAACTTCCTTGACCTGCAGTTTGCTTTAACCGATGCACCAGACTGAATTTTAACCAGACTAGCACAGCTCTCCTACAATCCCATATATCCATTTTCCTTCCAGATGTCATTAAATTCTCGCCTTCATAAGCTATAAGTTTGGGACGATGGGAATTGTAACCCAAGAGAAGCTTGTGTATCACTCATGGTGTCAGCCTTGGAAGCCATAAGTGAGAGGCCTCTGCAAGCTGCCACACTAAAGCACATAGGAATTAGGGAGGGGGTACTTTCTCAAAGAGTTCGTAGACAAAACATTCTTTCTAACTGTCAATGCCATCCTGTCCAGCACCTGGAAGAAGAATGACAAGATGGAAAGAAGGATGATGGGTATAGAATAGGATTGGGGAATGTGATGTAGGATGGTGAAGAAGTGGATCTTTGATTTTCTTTTGGGTGTGGAAAAACCTGGGCCTTCAGATTCAGGTTTTTCCCAGATGTGCCAACATG
>JANHFL010002181.1:678908-691060 GCA_032468155.1 Oxyrhabdium leporinum
GAGAATTGTTTTGACAGTGACCAGAAAGAATAAAAGAGAGGAATTTATACAATAAAATAAGACCCAGTCTTATTTTCTGAGAAGCACGGTAGATCTTTAAGCATTCATCAATGATATTTTAGAAAGTTCTCTAAATTACATGCTCAGGTAGTATAGGCTTTATGATGCTAATAACTTCAAACTAACACTTGAAACAACTAATTATCAAAAAATGATAACAGCTACTGTTTAATTTAGAATATAATTGTATTAAGACTTTTGATTATAATAAAATCTAATACAAACTAAATTTAATATATAGAAGTAAAAAGTGCAAGAAAAAAGAGAAACGTAATAAAAAGAAGCTCACAAGACACTTGCAGCATCCCACAGTAATGAACACCATTTGCAACCTTCACTGCCAGCTTCCAGCAAGCAGTCAATGGGGAAGTCAGTGGGAGGTCACACATTGTGATCACATGATGTTGCACTTAACCATGTGGGATTTCCTTAATGACAGCAGTTCTGTTGCAACTGCTACCGTAAATTGGTTGTGGTACATGATATTGCATTTTACAATCACATTACTCAGCAATGGAATTACTAGGCCCAATTACCATAGTTAAATGCGGACAGTCTGCATGAGTTTATAACATAGGATCAAGAATAAAAAATAGTAACAAACTCCACCATCACTGTAATAACTGGATTCCCATCTGTTGAACTAATGCATGGGAACACTGTGCACTGTTGCAAAAAATGCATGAAGCCTTCAAAAAATCAGTATTTAGATTAGATCATTTTCTTCAAAAAAGTATTATTCATTCCAAAAGCTGGAAAAAAATTCCAATCATCACAACGATAAAAAATAAGTGTCTATGCTATATATATACTTTGTATTTCTAGGGTTAAGCATAACTTGATTTCTTTTAATTTGTCCTCCAAAATGACATTTATATTTGTATAAATTATATACAACAATCACAGAAACATGAAGACAAAAACTTGCTTATGCAGCACTCCTATCTTCAAAACCATCATTAATATTTTCTACAATTATTTTTTATTTTCGATATTTTATACATGACAGAAACCAGAATCATGATGCATATGCTAACCCTTGCGGAAAGTAGCAAGTTTACTAAATAAGCATGCAAGAAATACTAGAAAATTATTTAAAAACAATTCTTTAAAAAAAGTGGAACCCTCACATCTTCCAGTTTGTTGTTCTCATGGCGCTCTGGCAATTCTCCATTCCTGTCATCCTTCAGAGCTTTTAAGAACTCACTCTTCTTATCTGTGGTGCGGCGCATCAGCTTTGTCAAGCGAGAGGAGTTTATTTCAATAGGAGGGGTGGTACTGGAGGGACTCTGGGAATAGAGTAATAGCATTGTTAAATCTATTATAATTCACTGATTTGATAAGAGCGTTGAAATTGGTTAGTCCCTTGTAATTTATAGCATGTATATATCCATCATACATGCTTACCTCTTTGGAAGAGATGAGAACAGAGCCACTGGTTAACACAGCTGGTTTGGTTACAGACACAGGACTGGTAAAAGCTGAATCACGGCTGGAGGTTAGTGAGCTTGGTTTATGTTCACTTCTGTTAGCTTTCCACTGATTTGGCTATAATGAAGAAATGTACAGTAACAATAGCGATATATTTGCCTAAAACCAATTTAGTAAAAATCTGCACTTATTTCAAATGCCCCTTTTGGGATCTGCTGTACATTTATCTGACATAGCTAGTGTATTTTTCGAAGTATAAGACGCACCTAGCTTCTGGGGAGGAAAACAAGAAAAAAAAATCTGCCTCTGCCTCCCAGCAATTTGCCTCCTTGCAGCAAACAACCTGGTCAGCTTCAGCACAGCCTGATTAGCACAAGCAGCTGATTGTCAGTTGGATCAGCCTCCAATGATCAGCTGTTTCAGGCTGCAGGGATTGCCATTGCCTATTGCTGCCTCTGCGTGCCCCATTTACTGCCCGCTCCGATCCCTGCTGCCCAGAACGGGCTGAAAATTGGATGAACGGAGGCCAAAAATGGGACATGCAGAGGCTGAAAATGGGATGCGAAGGCCGAAAATGGGGAGTGCGGAGGCCAATCCAACTGACAATCAGATGTTTGTGCTAATCAGGCTGTGCTGAAGCTGACCAGGCTGTTGGCTGTTTGCTGCAAGGAGGCAAATTGCAGGGAGGTAGAGACCGAAGGGTGGGAGGGGCTTCAGCAACATTTGTTGCATAAGATGCACAGTAACAATAACACCTCCCAGAATATCAAATGACTTGGAAAAATAAACGATCCCAAATAAAGAAAAAACAGTGCTAGAAAATGCAAGTGAAGGAAAATGTTTTATTTATTATTTTTTTCCGTTAAATTTGTTATGGCCACTCACTGCAATAGACTCTTGCAAAATCTATGAACAATGAAACAATGAAAAACATAGGCAAAACAGAACAGTCTAGATTAAAAACAGCCACTCCCCAACCTAATACATTTACCCCAGAGTCTCAGAACAAAGCCAGGCTTTAAGAGCTTTATGGAACCGGAGGAGAATGAGTTTGTCATCTGTATCTCTGAAGAGATGCTTCCTAGTGATTCTGAATCTGCCTGAATGTACTTGGCAGACAGAAACGGTGGAAGAGAAACGTTCCCTCAGATAACCAGGCTCTATAACATAACCAGCTTTAAAAACCATGAATTTGCACCAAGAAACCAAGTGGTAACCAATGCAGCTTTTCTGTGACATGAGCAGATTGAGTAGTGGGCCTTATTGCTCATACCACTCCATTTTAAACCAGCTGCGGTTTCCAATCTTTAAGGATAGCCCTACATAGAATGGATTGCAAAAGTCCAATTGAGAGGCAAGCAGGGCGTGAGGGACTTTAAGGACTCTTAATTGAGAAAAAGAGCACACCTGGCACACAAGATGAACCTGTACCTCCAGGCCACAGCTGCTACCTGCTCTTTGAGCAGTAGTTGTTAGTTTAGGAATCCAAAGTTATACACCTGTCTTCAATGCCAAAGTACAACCTCATCCAAGAGCGATAGTGAAAGTATCCCAACCAAGGGGGACCCAGACAGCCAGAGCCACTCAGTCTTGTCAGGATTGAACTGAAAGCTATTTCTCTCCATCCAGACACAAACTGTTTTCAGAGAATGGGACAGTACCTCAACAGTTTGACATATACCATCAGGGTTGAAAAGTAAAGTATGCTGATGATACCAAACTTCTCATCTAGAGATTTCATGTAGATGTTACACAAGACAAGAGACCCTGAATCCTAAGGCATCGCACAAGTGAGGTATCACAGGTGCAATCTCTCCCTTCCTGTTAACACTAGCTGTAGCAACCACAGAGAATGAGGCAATACAGCGCTTCCTATTCTGAGCCTCTGGAGTTAGTCCAGAAGGATACTGTTGCTGATGCTATCACAGCTGAGAGATCAGAGAATACAAGGATTGATCCACCACTCCAGGCTAACTGCCAAAAATCACTGGTAAGTGCAACCAATATTGTCTCTATACTGAACCCTGGTGTGAAATTCCAACTGAAAGATAACCCATTTCCCCAACCTCAAAGAAGGCCATCTTCTTTTAAATGTCTACACAATGCTAACTGAAAATATAAGTTGAACCAAGTTTCCAACAGTAAAGATAGAAAGAGCCCATGGATCCTCCTATACTGTTAATATTTTATTTTTATATTAGTATAGCACAGATATTTATACTGTATTACTATATTACTATAACATAATTTCAATTGACCCTATTGCTTCTATAATAGCTTCTCAATCATATTCTGTGTACCTTTGATGGGGGTGCTGCAGGCTTAGGAACCAGATTTTTGTAGACACTTGGGACAATGGGGGTTGCCTTGTTGCCATTTGAAAGCTGAGGTCCTGGTGATGTGAATGCAGCTGAGAAGGCAGCAGCAGGATCCTCTTTTGAAACCTTTTTGATGACCAGCATCTTGGTAGGTTGCTTGGCACTAGGAGGATTTTCTAATAAAACAACATGGAATAAGCTTAGTATTTCAACAAAAAATGAGTTCATACCAGTTCATCTCTTGTACCTGCTCATGTTAAATCAGTACAGAAATTCATCAGGGATGAATTCGGAAGCTGAAAATTAACAATAATCTAATCGTTAAACATTTTTTTTAAATAAGTCCTCTAAGAATATTTTTATGATCTTATAAGCTTATGTTTGTATGCCCAATTGAATGTTGAGTATCAAAAATCTAGCAACTGCATAAGAGTTTAACTAAAATCCTAATTTCAGTTTTAGTTCTTCACTTCTCTTCTCCTTTTGATAGGCTTCATCCCTATTATTGCTTAACAATGTTAAAGGCTACCTGAAACTTGGGCATTATATGTTGATGCAAATCATGGCTGAAAAGTTTAGTTGCAAGTGTTGGTCAATATAATGAAATATACCTAATCTTCCAAATCTGAACAAAGCAAGTCTTAAACTGCTTTAGACATTTGTTGGATGTGTGTTCAATGATACAATCATATAAAGATTTATTTAGACATATATTTGTATTTAATGGTGCTTATAATCTTAAGTATGTATGAAACTGTAAGTCATGTAATATGTTATAGACACTTGGAAATTAGCCAGTAAGCTAGCACCATCTACTACACTATATGACAGCCAGTTTGGACTAGTAGGTAAGGCACTAAGCTAGAGAGCAGAACACCGAGTTCTAGTCCTGCTTCACTATGAAAGCCAGCTGGGTGACCTTGGGCTGGTTACTCTCTCTCAGCCCAACTCACCTCACAAGGTAGTTGTTGTGGGGAAAATAGAAGGAGAAAAGTGTGTTGGATATATCAGCCGCTTGTTTGTAAAAAATAATAAAGGCAGGATACAAACAAAATAAAAACATAGAATTTTAGTGATCTCCAAGTATCAGCTATCATTAGTATATTCATCAGAGAGCCAGCTGCATAGCGGCTAAGATAATGGATTAAAAATCAGGAGACCATGCAATCCTTTCTTGGACATAAAAACCCTCTGGGTGATTTTACCGCTGCAAAGTAAATTGAAATAAATATAAGGAGAACTGAGATAAATTAATTTTTGGATGTTTGCTGGAGCTCCTGTTATAAACTAATTCTTAACTTACATTTTTAATTGTTAAATAAAATAACTGAGCTTATCAGCAGGAATACTTTGAATTAGAAAGTGATATATGGTCACCCATCCCACCAATGGAACTCTGGGTGATTAACAAGAATTTAAATACTATCTATGCTCCTCACTTAACAACTACTCATTCAGCAAACTTATGACAGTGCTGAAATAGTACTTATGACTGGTTCTTGTACTTAGGACACTCACAGTATTCTACACGCACATGATCTCCATTACAACTTTCACTGCTGGCTTCCTAGAAGCAAAGTCAATAGAGAAGCCACCAGCAGGCTGTGAATGGTGATCATGTGACCTGTCGCTAAAACGATTGTGTTTAATGACGACGCAGGATTCCCTTAACAGAAACTGGAAATGCCATTGGTAAGTGATGTGACATTAGACTTTATGGTTGTTATTTAGTGACAGAAATTCTGGTCCCAATTACCGTAGTTAAGTGAGGACTGTATGTATGTATTCATCCAGATAGTCACCATAAATAAATAAAAATATACATAAAGTGGCTCTCAAGAACACCATCTCTAATGTGGGCTCAACTACACTTCCAGGCCCCATGCTCAGAAATACAGTCAGGTGAGCAGAGTTGAGCCTAGCCAAGCCTTGGGTAGCATGGTGTTCTAGAGTCAGGTACAGTTACAGAAAAGGCCTGCTTCCTTGCTCCCACTAGACGATCATCCGTAAATAAATGGGATCTGGAGCATACCCATCCTGCCCAACTTAATGGAACAGTTAGAAATGACTGGAGGGGACGGTCTTTCAAACACCTTGGCTCCATGCCAGGTAGAGCTTTTTAAGTAATAATCAGCACTTTGAATTGCATCCAGGGGTTTGTAGAAGTGTGAACATGGGCATAACAAATCTATAATTGCCTGGGCTGTATTCTGGAGTAAGTGTAGTTTCTGAATGTTCTTCAAGGGCAGTCCAATGAGTGATCATACGACTTGCGTCATTTGGAAAGGGTCACATTATGCAATGCAAAACTGTGCAAAGGCCCTCCTGCCCACAACTACCATTTGCTCTTCAAACAGGACTAATGAGATACTCCATGTAAAAGGGGCTATGGGGCAGACATCTCCCCCTCCCCAATCAATGCTGACTGGAACTGACCCTGGAGGAAGGAGGAAAAATAGTATTACACTGTGCCCCCAATATTAACTCCTGTCACTGGTCCAGAATACCATGCTGGATGGCATCAAAAGTTGCTGAGACATCAAGGGGAATAAGGATTGACATCCTGCTCCTTCACGAAGTAATCCAAAAGTGCAATGAATGCTGTTTCAGGCCCATACCCCTACCTGAAACCTGACTAGAAGGGGTCCAGATAACCTGCTTTATCAATGGCCCTCTGAAGCTCCAAGGCAACTATATCAAAGCATTTAGTTTAGAATAATTCTCTTTGATTAGATCATGGAGGCTGTAAGAGAAAGCATTTTGAAGAACCTAGCTGAAAAAACTTATACAACAAACTTTTACGCTTAATATGAATTCTGATTTTAAAGTAATTTAAACCCTATTATAGGTTTTGTGAAGATCACGGAACAAAGTTTCAGTGATCCAATCTGAAACAAACACGTAGCTGAAAAATAGATGCCATAAACAGTACAATTCCCATTTGAAAGTTTTTAATTCTTATGTTACATTTTTAGTAAAACTTCTTAGAAGATAGAAATATTCAAATTTCTTACATTCCTCACATTCTGTGACTAAATCAAACATTTGAATTATATGAACTGTTAATACTCATGCTGATAAATTGAATAAACGTAACAGACTGATCATAGGTTGGATTAGATTCTACTAAATAATTTGTAGTAAACCCTTCAACTGGCATCAAGTATTATATTACAATCAATGCCTCTTTCTTTGTATAGAAAACATTTTAATATACTAGACTTTATGAGCCTGGGAATTATGGAGGTGGGCATAAAATACATCTTCAGGAAAGCATTTTGGAATTGTTAAAGTGAATCGCAAGCACACTAAGCATGTCAAGAGAGTAAGGTTTCACAGTCTACTAAGAAAATATATACCTGAACAGTACTGAGCCTAATTCATTAAGAGTACACTTTTGGGAAGAGCTAAATGCAGTATTTCTTGGAATATTGGATTTCTGGTATACATACAATTAGAAAAAAAATAATGGAATGTCAGTTCACATTTTTATGTAAATATTTTGGGCAGCAGGAGAAAATGTTTACGATACTATATAATTTTCTACACGAAGATCACAAAAATTTCATTTTTGGAATGGGTATTAGTATAAAAAACTTTACACTGATCTTTCTTAAGTAACATGATTTTCTACAGTTCTCCTGCTATGGATATCTTTAAATTCCCCAATGTATGGGGCTTATTTACACCATCCAACATCAACTAAATATGTATGATATTTAAAAAGTTTTTTACAACTTCTGGTGCTTAGGTTCTTCATGCATTTTTTCAGTGTGCATAACAACGTCTGAGGTTTATGAATCAATACTAATACCAATGCCAATCTGGGGGGGGGGGAACGGGACGATGTACCCATATCTAGTTTCTGCACAGTATTCTACCATTCCTAAAAATAGGCAAGCCTCTTACAGTTTATTACTAAAATATAATTTCTAATATAACACAACACAGAGAAGAAAAACATTACTTGGTTATTTTTATAAACTGACTAAATTAGACTATTTCTACAAGTACAGAAAATACCTCTCTGCCAATGCCTCAGTACCTACCCCAAACACCAGATGGAGTTCCAGCTGGTTTACCCTGGCTGTGCTGTTTTCCAGCTTCTGGATTCAATGATGGCTGTAACAAACACACCAAAAAGTCACACACATTTCATGTTTTGTTATAGAGTTTCAATTTCATTAAATTTCCTAGCTAGAAATAAGCATTTGACCCAATATTATGTTCTCTACATATATTAACATGATAATATTATATTATATTATATATTTATTATATTATATAATACATATATTAACTGATAATTTACCTACATAGAATCTAGTATTTTTTTTGTAATGGATTTTGACAGGAGAAAAGTGTTGCACATTAAAACCATAAGAAACAATTATAAATGTTTTGAAGCTTGGTGACACATAATTAGGGAAAGAAATCTTTGGCATTTGAAGTCCTTCTAAGACTACAAAATTACCGATGCTGATTCCTATACAACTAATGCAGAAAATGTATGGAAACTATAGTATACTCTATAATATGAGCTTATCATTTTTAGAAAGATAAAGTCTCTCCACCTTTGCTGGAAAAATAAACAGAAAGTCTTGACCTGTCCTAGTATTATCCAGATAGCATGTTGTTCTCCCTTGATATAAAGCTTTAAAACCTTATAATTTCAACCTTTTCTTTTCCTTTCCTCAGCACCCCTACTTTGGGAACCCAAAATCACCCACATGTTGCATTTTGTACCAGCTGAAGGTTCCGGATATTTCTGTAGGATAGCCCAGCCCCATGTAGAGTGCACTGCAATAGTCCAACCAGGAGATGACCAGGCCATGAGTGACTGAGTGGAGAGCCTCCCTATTCAGGAAGGACCACAACACGAAGCTGAGCGAAGGTCCTCCTAGCCATGGCTACCAGCTGCTCTTTAAACAGGAGCCTTGAGTCCAGGAGAACCCTGCACATGATCTGTCTGGTGTAACCCCATCTAAGACCAAAGATGATAAACTCATGGATACAAATTGATATTTCTATCAATCTCAAGGAAAAATAGTACATTTAAGGAACATCTTAATTTCATTTGGAGTATACTTACAAAATCTTCCTCCTCAAACTGCAATTTCTCCTTCTCTTCCTTCTCCTCCCTAGCTTCAGCAGTTGGCTTTTCCTGAAAAGCTGAATTCTTTCGGGAGTGGAAATTGCCATTCCAATGGCGATGAGATCCAGTTCCTCCTCCTCTCTGACTCATGCCATCATGGCCACGTGAAGAACCATGCCAACCTGGCTGACTGCCAGCTAGCCCAATGTGAGTTCCTTTAGAAACACCAGAATCCACAGAATCATGGCGGTGCAGGGAAGGCTGATGCCAACAGTCTGGATAAGATATGAAGTAGTTATATAAACAAAGCTAGTTATCATTTGAAAAAATGCCACAATATACAAGACCTACTGCAAAAGATTAGATACAATAATATAATCTTATTATAGGAGCATCTCCTGACTAATAAACTGATATTCAATTGAGACAAATCATTGTCAAACTACTGGAGTTCAAAACTGGAAGGTGAGAAGCCACAAAATGGTGTGGGGAGACACCAGCTGAAGTTCAAGCCTATTTTTTCTCCCATGCTATTTACTTATCCAGTAATGAGTAACATATCTCCAGCAGTTCTAAGGGGGCCATTATTAAAGAAACCATCACTGAGTAACATACCTCCAGCAGTTCTGAGGGGGCCATTATTAAAGAAACCATCGGAAGAGTTGTGGCGTCTTCGGCTTACACCAAACCGGCCTTCTCCCCGAGGAAGATGTTCTCCATGCTTTTCAAAAGTAGCTCCAGGAGCCTATGAATAAAGGGGAAACATGTAAAGACTGCTGTAATAGTATTAACAGTATATACAGTCTTGTATACATGAACTTTCAGAAGAGGCAGGTCAACAGCAATTTTAAATATAATCAAAGTCATACATGATAAGACACACAGAATAACTTTATGCATCAAGCTTTAACAATATAATTTTGCAATCTTTAAAATATTTCTTAGAATTCATTTGAAATCTTTAACAATAACAATAAATATAATAAATTAGTAAGATATTTGTTACTACAGCCCACTAAATTGATAAGTCTCAATTTAGAACCTACATAATATATCCTCCACAAATTACTTTATTAAAAAACCCAAACATGGGGTTATTTTTATACAAATGCTTCATTCAAATGACATCGCAAGATTAAATCAAGCTGCTGTTAAATATGTCTACTTTACTAGAAAGTAGAGCAGAAATCAATTTGTTTCTTGTTTCAACAATGTACCATTCTATTAATCAACTTGCTTAGATAGTACTGGTGGAATATCAGCAACTTTCCAACAGTAGCTTTTCACTGTTTAAGAGACAGCAGGCATCAACACATTTTTAAATTAAAATTAAATAAGAAAAATTGCCAAGATCTCATGTGAGGAAACAGATTTTACTATTTTGAAAAAAATCACTCTATTCTAAAGGTCAAAATATAATGTCATATTTTTCTATCAAGTTTCCATTTTAAACTACATGTATGGTTTTACCAAAATATCCTGAGTATGTTGAAACACTGCATATAACTTAAGAGTATCTGCCAAACAGACCACTTCAATTTTGCAGGGTTGGCACACCTCAAATTCCTTCAATTAAATAATGTCACCTAACAAGACCCCAGAAGCAAGCCTTCTCTGTAGTAACGCCTACCCTCTAGAATAAAGTTTGTCCCAAGATTCAAAGGGCCTCTACTCTGTTGCTCAGAAGAATGGTGAAGACTTTGCTTTTCACCAGGGCTTTCAATAGTGACCTGATCTTGTGTAGTTTCATGTTATCTAGTCTGTTGTCCTTGCTGTCTTTTACTGATTTTATTGCAATGTTACTCTTCTTTCATTGTTGTGATCCACCGAAGGCAGTATACAAATTTAATATAATAATAATAAATTGGAACCAACAAAGCAGGACTACTGGAAACAAATGTTTAAATGTTGGAAAATAATTTATCCATATTCAATTATCGCTGAACAAGGATTAGCAAAAAGAAATAGAAATCCAACCCAAAACAGAAGAATAATAGAAGCAGCTCACAATAACAATTGGAAATATAAACGAAACAACTGATATGAATTACACAAATGATCTTGTAAGAAATAACAACAGAACCAGTACAGGTTAATACTGAAACTGACCTATCAACAAGAAGAATTACAAGAGAAGATTATGCAAGACTGCCAGTAGACAAACGTTGCCAGCATTGAAAGTTAGAGGCCAAAAAAGATCTAAAGAAGTGGTGAATAAGTTGCTTGCAGAAATTAAAATAACATCTATCAAACAAACAATCAGCTTGCCTATAGTAAAGTAGTGGTGGTGACAGAAGAACTGGATATTGAAATTAGAAAACCAAAACCAAAATCATATTCAAACCCAAAGCAGATGATCAAACAGGAGGCCAAGATGAAGAAATTTTAGGAGGAGCCCTCCTATTCCACCACCACTTATAATACAGGTAGTCGTCAACTTACGACCACAATTGAGCCCAAAATTGTATGTTGTTAAGTGAAAAAATTGTTAAGTGAATTTGCCCCATTTTATGACTTTTCTCACCACATTTGCTAAGTGAATTACTGGAGTTCTTAAATTAGTAACACGGTTGTTAAGCGAACCTGGTTTCCCCATTGACTTTGATTGTCAGAAGGTTGCAAAAGAGAATCATATAACTCTGGGACACTGCAACCGTCATAAATGTGAGTCAGTTGTCAAGCTTCCAAATGTAAATCACCTGACCATAGGGATGCTGCAACGGTCATAAAAGAAAAATGACAATAAGTCACTTTTTTCAGTGCTGTTGTAACTTTGAATGGTCATTAAATGAACTGTTGTAAGTCGAGCACTACCTGTATTGGGCAACACAATATCAACAATAGAGACCTTCAAGTTTTTGGGTTCTATAATCTCCCAAGATTTGAAATGGATACTTAACATTGGAACACAAAGAAGAATGTTCTTCCTACGCCAACTCAATAAGCTGCTGATAAACTGCTGATAGAGTTTACAGAGGAATTACTGAGCCTGTCACTAGTACTTCTATAACTGTTTGGTTTGGTACAGCAACTAAACAGGACATGTACAGACTTCAAGGGATAGTTAGAACTGCAGAAAAAACAATTGCAACAGTCTGCCTTCCATTGAGGACCTGTATATTGCACAAGCTAAAGAGAGCTGAGAAAATATCTACAGACCCCTCACATCCTGGACACAAACTTCAATTTCTCCCCTTAGGACATCGCTATAGAGCATTGCCTAAAGAACTAGACACAAAGACAGTCCC
>JANHFL010002181.1:691160-702964 GCA_032468155.1 Oxyrhabdium leporinum
CCCCTCCCTTATCCCCAGGGCAGCGACATCCCTTCATTAACCTGCTTTCCAGGTCCGTTCTCTGCTGAGTGTGCAAGAGGTCTGTGGGACTACGGTAAGTTACTCGCGAAATCTTTTTTTTTTTCCATGAGAAGTTGGGAAGTCTGAACTATGGTGGGTGTTTTTTATCGTAGCTGTACAGGGTTCTTGCATGCGCAGTGGAGAACGGACCTGGAAAGCAGGTTAGTGAAAGGGTGTCGCTGCCGTGGGGGTGGGGGGGAAATTAGGGCACCCCTCGAAAAAGGGCCTAGCCATTTTTTGGAGGGGCAAAAGAAAATAAGATCCAGACTTATTTTCTGAAAAACACGGTACTACTATCATTATCAACACTGAGATGCAGTCTACAGTATGCTGGGTTTGCAGGATAGTCCCTAGATTAAAGGCATCAGATTGCAAAGAACAGCACACTATTAGGGTTTATATGGTGTTTGGTTGCACTTGTAACCAAAATGTTCAGAGACTCTTTAACAGGGAATGCTACATATGGCACGGATACAATTAACAATAGTAATATAGTCTATGCTTTATCTTCCCAAAAAGTATTATCAGAAAGCTCTAATTGGCCAAAATTATGTTGAGCTGGGAAGGTCAGTAATTATAGGTGGTCCTCAGTTATGATCACTGATTTAGCAATCTTTGAAATTTGTGATGGTGCTGAATGAGGAAAACCTAGGAGCAGTCCTTGAAGGTATGGCTGCTGCAACAGTCTCATGGTCACATGATCACAATTTCTGAGGCCCCATGCAACTGGGATGGCTTGAATTGCCATCGCTAAACAATATGGTCATGTGACATTACTATAGGTAGCCTTCGACTTATAACCACAATCAAACCCAAAATTTCTGTTGTTAAGTGAGATACTTAAGTGAATTTTGCCCATTTTATGACCTTTCTTGCCCCAGTTGTTAAGTGAATCTGCACAATCACTGCAGTTGCTATGTTAGTGGCACAGTTGTTGTGAGTGAATCTTGACTTTGCTTTTCAGAAGGTTGTAAAAGGTGATCACGTGAGCCCAGGACACTGCAACCATTATAAATATGAACCAGTTGCCAGGTGTCTAAATTTTGATCACATTACCCCAGGGACACTACAACAAGTACAAGTCGTAAATGTGAAAAAATGTCATAAGTCACTTTTTCCAATATCATTGTAACTTTGAACAATCACTAAATAAACTATTGTAAGTCAAAGACTACTTGTACTATTTACAACCCCATACTTAGCCACAGCAACTCTATGAAAATGAAGAGACAGGTTTAATTATGAATGAAAGATCTAAAATCCATCTCACCAAATAAAACAGTTACAAATCAATAAATTGTTGTAACTGTATATATGCTCCAGTAAAATAAATAAATAAAATTTAAAAATCCAAGAATCAGATGAGTTTGGGGAAACTGCTGCTATCCCTGTCCAATGTGGCATACCCCATCAACATGCTTCTGGCCTCTCTCTGCAACACATTCCATCTATCACGTCACATATCCTACAGTAACATAACCCAGTAGCTTATATACTTCATATATTCCCTACCCCTTCTCTCTTCTGAACTTCTAATGCTTTGTTCCAGAACCACTACTTCAGCCTAAATCAAGTAGCTCCATTTCAATCCCTACCGGATGAAAACAGCAAACACTAGGAGTTCCATGCATGAAGCATTTTCCATATTCCTTGTTGAGTTAATCTCCTAATTATAAAACTTTTATTAATTTTTAAAAATATGATTAAAGAAACTATTACCCTGGTACTTTATATACAGTATATATATCTCAGCTGTTTTTAAAATCCCTTCATGAATCTTTTAAAACTTCAAAGGTCCTTGTTCTTAATTTCAACTATTTACAACAATGACATAGAAAAGAAATATATGGGTTTATGTTCTTTCTACATATTAAACATGACTGTATATAGTCCTTATTTTATATAGCAGAGCTAGAAAAAAAGTTGAAAAGAAAAAGGAAAGGGGGGAAAAGAAATGAAATTTTGTTTTCAAGAATCAACTGCTCCCTGTGTATTCAGGATCTTACATTCTTCAAACTAAATTCACACCCCATATCTTAGGTCCTAAAATAAAACAGAAGTTATACAGGAACTAGCATTATTGATCCTTGCTTGAATTCACTAGATTCCAGCATGGTTGTTTTTGCCCAAAGCTGGCTTATAGTCAGAAAAATACCAAGATACAAAAAATAATAATAATAATAATAATTTCAGACAATCTACCCTCCTGTAAAAGCACACTTGACTGGAGAAACCTATCCTTCTGATTGCCTCCTTAGAATTTTCTCAGTCTTCTGTTTCCTCTGCCTATTACTTGGACTGGGATTCGGCTGCTTTCCTTCAATTCTTTCAGTATCCAAACCTCTTAAAATGGAAATCATTCATAATCACTGTGACAACAATTGCAAATGTATCTGTCCGATAAACTTGTGGAATAGACACAAGTTTCTACCTGATGGTTTTAACATAAACAACAAAGAATGTTCTTCTGTAGCAAATCTTTAAACTTTTAACTTCAAAAGAAAACCTACAAAGACCAAACTATTTTGTCCATCGTACAGCTATAAAACAAAACAAAACTTCGGCTCCCAGTGATTGACCCAGATTGGATCCTGCAGCTATAAAACACTAAAAAATACTGATTTAATGGAAGAAAAGCAATGGGAAGCAAAAATCTAGAGAAATACTGAAGAAAAAGTTCAGCTATGACCAAGAGAAACAGTCAATAGACACTATTCCCAATGCAGCCACTGGAGTACATGGCACTTCTCATGCTAAAGTACGTGCAATACAGGATAAGGTCTCTACAAAAAAAAATCAGCATTAGAATGTTCTGAAATAATGCTCTGCACAGCCACAAATCTTTGGGTGCAATACCTAAGCTACAAAAATATTTTGATTAAGCATTTCAGAAAAGTTGTAAGACCAATTTCCTTTAAATTTGTAACTATGCAGCATAATAGGGAGATGGGAAGTTCAGAAATGTGAAAATAAGTGCCATTTATGCAATTCACAATCAAAATGACAATTTAACTATAACTTTGTCTTGAGCAATTGATCTCAGGTTTAATCATTACCTTGGCAGACTGTGGCGTAGAGAAGTTAAGCCAGGCAGGAACAAAGTCATGCTGCGCCATTTAGGTCCAGTGTCTCTCTTCAATAAAGTGAGGCATCAAACCTCATGGCCAGGAGCTAAGACAAGAGAACCACCACACACACTGTCAGCCCTACTAAAAGCAGCGGAAAAGAGCAGATTCTTCTGAGCATACTTCCAAGAGTCTGGAAAACATCTTACCATCCTTCTAGGGACTAATGGAAATTTATTTAATTTGACTAAGCATCAGGTTGAGTTACTGTAGCTATATTGCTCCCAATTAATTTAACTCCCTTACGCTGCTTCAGTCAAAATAATCAGACGTCAGATTATACCATCATACTATTGGAGTAAATAAAACTGAGGAAGAATTAGTATATATTTCCTCTTCAAAATAATATTTAACTAGCAGGGTTTTCTCTTCAAATTATTTTGATGTCTGTTTATCTAGAAATAGTTAACTAATTTACTTACAATGGACAAATTTAAAACTTTTCTTCATGTAATGTATTAAACATAATGTATTATTTTAACTATAAATAGAGTCCTACAGTGACTTACCCAGTTTGGCCTTTGCAGTCCACTCTCACTTTAATACTTTGATTTCCAGGTTCCTTCCTTCGCCAGGGTGCACCTATGCCAGCTGTGTGGCAATGGTGAGTCCCAAAGGAAGCACAAGAAGCCGCACTTCGTGCTGACTGCACCCCTTAACCCTCTAGCTGCTCATCTTAAATGCTCTCTGAACTCATATGAGAAAAAACCCCCCACCTAAAATGCAGTGTGCATTTTTGGAAAGCTACAACTACATTCACCCTTAAACTGTTCCCTGTTGTCACAATGCTGTGTAATTCAGCTATTACATTACAAAAGTAGTTGTCAAATTTGTACAGCATTCAGAAAAGCACCGTAATTAATGGTGAATTTCACAAATCCACTTTGTTCATCTTCTGCAACAAATGAATTTGAAACAAAGGGCCGGGGAAAAGGATGTTGAGGAGTCTTGCAAATTCTGGTATATTTGTTATTATTCTAAAATGCAGGATTCATTTTTAATAGTTGCTAAAAATTAGCTTTCTTAAAAACAGTATTTTGAAAGGCTTTTCACATAATGTCACTTAAGTTTCCTTGGTAGGGAACTAAAAGCAACTTGAAGATACAAGATTCAATTATTACTGTCTTCCTACTGTTTCTAGTTATGCATTCAATTAAAGCTAAAAGTAAAGGGCCAAGCTGGCAAACTATCCTTCTACCGTATTTGAATTGCTGCTTTTAAAAACAGAGAAAAAAATGGCTGCATTTTAATGAAGAGTTCACATTTGGGCAATAGTCTTCTTCCATAAAAATGAGTAGAATTCACGAAGTACTCTGTAAAGAAGGAAAAATAATACCACCCATCAGTAATCATAAAAGTGGCCAAAAGAATTATCAAAGACACATTACTTAGGATCCCTATTTCTAATGAAACAATATAAGCTAACAAGTGTAGTATTTATGGTCAGTGCCAGCGTGCCATTATCATTTTGGTGAATTAATGGAAAGTCCTCACATAGTTCTTGAGGAATGATACCTGAAATTTACCATAACATAGATTTTCAGTTATGCATACACCATAATTTGCAATATAATCAATGTGGTTCAAACTACATACCTTTTTGAAGCAGAAAGAACTTGCCTATAGAGGATGGAACTGGGAATGGTCAGTCTATGTTTACATTTCTTAGGAGCATTTCTTAGCCATTCCCCATCAAGCAAACTTACTATATTACTTTCCTGCTTTGATTGTATTATTATGCTTAGATACAGTAAATGTCTCATTCATACAGGTCATAGTTGTCCCAAGGGGCTTTTTCAAGAGGCAATTGGACTTTCTGGTTTTTCTTTGAAGAAGTTTTGCTTCTCACCCAAGAAGCTTCTTCAGCTCTGTGATTGGATGGTAGGGAATGGAAGGATTTATACTCCTTGAGTATAGGAGTATAAATCTTTCCATTCCCCACCATCCAGTCAGAGCTGAAGAAGCTTTGTGGATGAAATGTATGAGCAATGGATTCTTAACTATAGTACTATGAATCAAAAGCTTCAGTTTTAATTTAATATAATGTACTATCATCTGAAAGTAAAGCAAACCTTTCAAAGCAGCTTCATATATTACAATAAATTAGTATTCATAAGAATACACTGAAGTGTACACAAAATTTTAGATGCACACTTCAGTTTTTATATTTAGTAGTTCTATTTTGTCAAATCTCTGCAATAGTCAGCTTGTGACACAGCCAGGGCAAAAATTATAACTGATTACACTACAACTTCAGTTGTCTAAAACAGGGGTAGGCAAAGGTAAAGGTAATTCATTAGAAAATATCTTCAATTGCACTACAGCAGCAAACATTTCTGGTTTAACAATAGTTTACAAAATGATCCCCATAAAAATGTATTGCCTTTAAATTATACCAATGAAATCAATACAGATTAAAGCTATTAAAATCAAGTTGTTTGAAAAATCAATGAACTCTATTCAACTCTAGTATTCCAAAGAAAATCCGAAGCTCAGAATTCCAAGCATTTTATACAAAATTGATGTATACATACAAATATACAAAGTGAAACCTGCAAACCAGTATCAAGTTGTAAAGTGCTTTTTCTTCTGAAATTTTGAATACCTTGTTTCCCCAAAAATGCGGCCTATCCTGAAAGTAAGTCCTAGCTTGATCTTTTCCCCTTTGGCCCATAAAAGCCCTATCCCCATAATAAGCTCTAATTAAGTTCCCACCCACTCCAGGGCACACGGGTAAAAATTAAGCTAGGGTGGGAATGGGGGTGATGGAGCTGCCCTACTATTTACCTTCTGACAGTTGCAGCCAGGTCTCGCACACCCTGACACCTGCCTGCCGGCCCATTTCTTCTGCAGCTGGCAAGGCTTAAATGAAGGCCAATAACATCAGTTGCAGATCGATCCAGAGCTCTGTTATCGGCTGCAGAGGCCTTCAGGAAAGCCTTGCAGGCCTTGCTGGCCGCAGAAGTAGTTCCTGAAGGCCACTGACAGCGAAAAGGAGGCTGGGGGGGTGACACGTGCAAGTGAGGTCAGTGGACCCCCCCCCAAAAAAAAGACCTGGTGCCTTTTTGGTGGCAAAAATAACAAGACAGAGTCTTATTTTCGAGGAAACACAGTAGTACAATATAGCACTTTTCTAACAGTAACTTATTAGAAGAATTCAAAGAGAATGTGTAAGAACAAGTTATCTACTCTAGAATATGAGGAATTTTCACATGAACAACTTTTTAAAATATATTAAGTAAAAAAAAATAAAAAAATGACTACCATAATGGTTCAATAAACAGAACAATGCAGTATAAGTAACAATTCAGTTTGAAGTTTTATATTTGTTTATCACACTTTAAAAAGAATTCAGACAGACAGAGCAAGTTCAGAGAAGGGCAATGAAGATGATCAGGGGCCTAAAAATTGATCCCCTAAAGCTGTGACGGTGAACCTATGGCACGTGTGCCAGAGGTGGCACGCAGAGTCCTCTCTGCGGGCACACGAGCTGTCGCCCCAGATCAACTCTGCCGCGCATGTGCACGACTCCCATTGGCCAGCTGGTCTTCGGGTCTCTGCTGCACATATGTGGAGGCCGGGGCACATGCGCGAGGACACATGTGCGGGGATGCACACACATGCACGGGATGCACGTGTACTGCAATTTCGGGATGCGTGTGCACGCATGCGCTTTGGGCACTGTGCCTAAAGCAACAGCAAAGAAATGTGAAATGTTTAGCCTTACATGAAAACTGAGAGGTTTATGACAGCACTCTACACATATATGAAAGGACATACTACATGACCTGTTATGTTACACAAGGCTCCAAGATATAGGACAGTAGGTTTAATTTACAGGAACAAAGGTTCTGATTCAAGTACAGAAAGCTTTTTCCATATGTAACAGTCATTTCAAGAATGGAATCTACAATATTATCAATGCAAATTTAAGTACTCCTCTTTGGTGATTGTACTGAAATCAGTAAACAATGGTATATCATAAAACCTTTAATCTGGACTCCTGTGTTGGAGTAAAGAACGACTAAGGGTGTCCCTTTAGGTTTTATCCTGCTAAAAACTTCAGGGGGTGATATTCATCTCAGTTTCTTAAGTCAAAAAGCCAGCATTGTCTGGAGATGTTTCTGTGATCAGATGACCAACAAGACATCACATCACAGCGTGTACAGCAAAACACTCTTGGTAGGCAAGTTTAAATTGGCTTGCTCCAATGCTACTTCTAGGGAGCCAGTTTGGTGTACTGGTTAGGGCACCAGACTAGAAACTGGATATTTTGAGTTTTAGTCCCACCCTAGGCACAAAACCAGCTGAGTGACTTTAGGCCAGTCATTCTCTTTCAGACCTAGAAAGCAGGCAATGGGAAACAATGTCTAAAATCTTATCAAGAAAGCTGCAAGGGCCAGTCCAGACAGTTGTCGGGAGTCAATATTGCTTTTTTTTTTTAAAGTGTGCTATTATTTCTACAATACTCTGTTTCTCTTTGAATTATCTGAAATAGCCATTATGGGTATAGTATTGGAGAACATAGAATGATCACACCTATTGCATGGTGAGGGCACCAGAGTTTACTTTGTTGCCTTCACTGCATCCTTAAATAGCCATCCAGCTGAACATTCTCCAGTGATTCTGAAAACATTATTTTATAATCCTCAGTCTTGCTGTTATAAATTTGCAGATTATCTAAAGAATAAAACTGTTTCAAAAAGAGTAAGTCTTTTAATACTGTACAGTAAGGGACTCTGAAGCACTTAAGTCTACATCTAGATGATAGAAAGTGTTTTAACTAAAATAATGCCACTCTTAGTTTATAATATTAATATTATAGTTCAGACCCTTCATGACCCTATTAAGGTGGGATTCTTGAAAAGATATATAAATATTCAATATGTACAAAATAGTATTTATTTATTTAATTGTAATGTTATATCGACAAGCACCTGACATCTATATGTTACTGTGGTCTTTGACTGACCTTGTACTGGACCATTACTAATTCTATGCCCATACTTCTGAACATATACATTTAGAATTATACATTCTAAAAGTGTTCATAGTTAGTACAAACTTGTCATTCCATAAATCAACTGTTAAATCCTCTAGCATTAGTTATTCTGAAACAACAGTTAAACAACATCTTGACATTAAAATCTGTTATCTACACATACCGCCACTTTTCTCAGTACTTATATTCCAATTCCTTAAATAAGAAATTATAATATATTATTAATGGGTTAAAATATACAGTGAACACTAGATCTTTCAACAAAAGAACTATCTTACAATTTTTAAGATTGCCCCATATTATTTTTCAGCATATTCATAAAATGAAACCAAAGTTGGTATGTTATTGTGTACTATGTCTCTTTTGCAACTGGGAAGAAGAGGGAAGTCTGTATTTTTCAAACAGTTGAACATGTCTAATTTATAACAAGCATCAAATATGCCAATTCCAGGATGGCCCCTGAGGGAATTTTCCAGAAGGCAAAATAACCCTATTAATTAACTCAAGAAAATTTTAAACATTCACTGAAGACTGAAATTTTCTTTAAGAAAACCAAGGCAAAGAATTTTTCTCATTAAATCTTTGAAATAGTGCATTAAATTGATGAACAATACCTTTTAGGAACATGTAGAATACCCAGAGTAGAAATTACCCATGGCAAGATACGCCTTTTAAAGTATTAGCTGGATCTCAAAATATATTTCACTTTTAGTACTGCAGCAGTATATCTAAATTTGGTTTCACTATCTAATATATATCTAAGTACTGACACATCAAAATAAGTTATTGGCTCCAAGCGCTATTTAAACCATCCAGTGAAAATGCTTTTGACAATTAGTATTTCATAAATAGCCTACAAATCTGGAATATCCTCACAACTGTTTTCCTCAACTGCCTTTGCCATCCTGTAAGATCTGTCAGAATGGGCATATTCTGAGTCGCTTCTGCTGAACAATGTCATCTTAGTAGGCACCAGAGCTATGCCTTCCCTTTTGCAGCTCTGGCCCTCTGGAATATTTGCCCAGAGATCCATTTACCCCCATCTCTACTCTATTTTAGGAAGGCAAAGGAAACCTGAATTTTCAAACAGTCAATGGGCTGAAGTGTTTTATGTATTTTACATAGCATAATTTAATTTTTATACATTGTTTCCATTGAATTTTTAATTTAAGCAATCTTGAGCCATATTAGTCTAAAATATAATCAGTTCAGATTTAAACCAATTATTATATTTAGGAAAATAATTGAAAACTCAACTAAATTATGTCTAACAATTATAAATGATAAAAATTATAATTGTTAAAAAGGAGCTAGATGTTCATGCAGCATCCAGCACATGAACATCAATGGTACCATTTGACATTTATAGGTCACGTTTCCATTTCTGTCCCTTTAAAGTAAAAATTTAACAATTGAACTCCACTATGGGGATCCAAATGTAAATGTATCTAACTCTGTCTCCTTAATTACAAAAATATATAGCTTACTTAATTTATAGTTTGTGAAGAGGAAAGCAGGCTTACTACATAATTATGAGAGTATGAAGCATATGCAAAAAAAAGGAAGCATGAATTTAATCAAATTGAACAGAAGCTTCACTGTTGTATTACATGCTTAATAGGTTTCCCAGGGAATTTAAAGCACAATTTTCTTTAGTTTCCTTTTTGGAAACTGATATTAATATTTTACAACTACTATGTATAGTAAACAGGAAAAGGAGTAGTTCATGTTCATATATAGCCAAATTATAAAAAATGCTTAACTGGGTAAACTACTATGTTTTGCTTGAAGAGATAAGAACAAGCATACACTGGAGAAACATACGTTACTTACTTCAGAAGTTTAATGCTCTACTTAAAAAGAAAAATTGAAAGTAAAGGGATGTCATGTTTTGTTTTCCACAAGACTATATATACTAGAAGTGTTGGGAACTTTAATAAGTATAGATTATAACAGCAATTACATAGTATTTAAACAAGAATATCTTGCAGTCATCTAACTAACCTGTTTTCTATGGCTAAATATGCCTACTATTATTCTTCAATCATAAATTGTTATGGATTCATCAAACAAAGTGTTGGAAAGTTATGTAATCTCTATGGCTTAATGAATAGAAATGACATAATTATTTTTAGAATTTGTTTTAGTATACAAAAAGTGGATTCTTATCTGCATATCGTAAGTTTATAAGATAAAAGATGATTGCTTAGGAGCATTCTTCCTGCTCCAATATTGGGTGGTCCTGTATCAGACCGTAGTTTGTTTAGATTGGTCCCACAGATATTCATATAATCTTCAAAGGGCTTCTGGACCAGATTTTTAACTGAGCAGTTCAAATATAGTGGGAATACAGCTCCACCCACAAGCAAGTTATTACATAACATAGGAATATCATTAAAAGTAAAGCCTCTAATCGAAACAAGGTTTGATTTGCTACGTCCAAACTATGAAAAATATTTTACCACCTTAAACCAGGCCAAATATGTAATATGTATATACATATTTTAGGGATACAATTAGTGAGGGTAACTCACTAAGTTATTTACAGAGACTATCTAATGGTCCAAATATACAACTTCATCAGGCTTTCATTTTTCCCCATTTTTCTTAATAGGATCATAAAATATTTTAATATCCCTTGTTAGTAGATAATGAATAGTTTTAAGTTAGTGACCAATTCAATCTGAAAAAATTCTCCAACAAAGTTGATCTCAACTTATAAATAATATAAACCCATATCTCTATTGTGTGTTATATCTAGTATTAAAATAATAGCAATATTTTTCTTCTCAAGCATGTGTAAATACAACATTCCCTGGACTTAAATCACATGCATGACAGCAATGTGAATAAATTCTTGTTCGACATTGAACCATCAAAATATTCTATATTAAAAATGTTGAATATAGTTTGCCTTCATAGTAGCCCAAAACAACTGTTTATCTAGCAGCAGTTTACATGAAGGAAACAGTTCAGAATCTCAATTCTAGTCTGAAATGAATAACATTTAGTCCAATGGTTCAAACTCCATTCCAGTCTGTAGTCCCTTTAAAGTTCATCAAGAATTTTTTCAAACAGAAATTCTGTAAAGAGTTAACAAAATGTTTAAAACCTTACTCAATAACTAATATTCCAAAAATATTGATTGGAAATGGAGTTTGCTTCTAACGTGGCATGTTGTGTGGACTCATCTGTGATCATTTACTCAGTAAAATAAAAAAACTCCTGTGTAAATCCAATTCCTATGCAAAATTCATTTCACATTTCCCCAAACACAGTAGGCTGCTTCCAAGTTGACAGAGGTGTTTGTAACCAAAGACTTCAGGGTTACCTAACCAAAAATCTTATTTAAACTTTAGCAATAGTAGCTGTAGCAGCTCAATACACTGGTTAAAATGTGATTGGCTACTTTCTGGTTCTAAGTGTGTCGTGTGAATCTAGCCTATGCGGTTAGCTTCTGGTTTAGTGCTGTGCATAACAGGCCAGCCGATCTATTCAGAAAGCCATGGTTTAGTTTAGCACAGGTCAAATTCTTCTTTCTTACCACAAAAATAAACTCACGTAATTTTCAACTTTTTTTTTTTTTGCAGAAAAGGCAAATATTACTAGTTAAAAGG
>JANHFL010002181.1:703223-731823 GCA_032468155.1 Oxyrhabdium leporinum
TAGTTAAAAGGCATACGTGAAATCCATGCCACTGGTATTACTTCCTTAATAAGTGGGGGGGGGGGCGGCGGCGGGGGGCGCTTCGAAAATAACCCAAACCGTTTCACAGGTGACAAAACCGAGTTAAACCACCTTCTAAACGTTTCCCGTTTTGCTCCCTCGCGCGAAACAGAATGGTTGCCTCGCGAAGCCAGATTTACCCCCTCGGCACCCAAGGACTCTTCCAAACTCTCGCACTTCCTACTCCGCTTCCGACCCTCTTTTCGACGACACCGCGAAGTTGCTGCCGTTTCCTCCCTTCCTACAGCGGCACTTCCACCATAAAAAAAAACTCTCTCTCACACACGCCTGTCTGCAAGGCATACCTACCCTCTTCTCGTCTACTCTCTTCAGCCGCCCTGCCCACCCCGCCCCCACTCAAGTTTGCACTTCGAGGCCTACCGCGGCTTCCTATCAACCCTCTCCAGCCCAATCGAAGCTCTCACGCACACCCCCGCCTCCCGCCCTCCTAAACCCCCGTCCTCCTCTTCTTCCGCCTCCATTTCTCACGGAAACTGGGTCTCGAAACTACCTTCCCCTCCCGATCACCCGCGCCTGCCCAAACCCGTGTCCAGCATCTCTCCATCCACCCGCTCGTCCCAAACGGTTCCCGCAGCCACTGTCTCCCCCCCTCCCCACCTAACAGTTCCCCCACCACCCACTCTTCTCACCACCGGATCAATATAGAAGGCCTCCAGCCACCTTCTTCCTTCCTCTCTCCCAATTCCTGCACCCGAAGCAGCACTTATTTACACTCCCGCCCCCTTTGCCTACTCCGGAGTCTCTTCCCCGCTGCCTTCCTACCTCAGTTTCTCCCCCGACGCTGGCAGCCACTCAACTCCCTCCTTAAGTCCTGCTCGTCTTCTCTCTCTCTCTTTCTTTTTTTTCCACGCAAGGCCGTGCTCACAGAACCAGGCCCCAACTCGCCCCCTCACTCTCTCCGTAGCTTCAGTTCCTCAGACCGAATCATAACAAAGCTCTGCCCAAAATGGCTGCCCGGACCGGCCGAGGGCCGGAGTGGGGCGGGGCTATTCACGCGAAGGGGGGGTTAAGGGGAAAGAAACACGCCCACCTGGCCCTACCCGTGCCAAGGGTGGAGCGCACGCGCGCTCACTTGCTAAGCCATACAAAATAGCCGCACGCGCACCGCCTATCAAAGTCTTCGGAACGCTCGCTCGAATTCGCCCGTTCTCTTTTACGCATGTGTGAGCGTGTATCATTCTGTCGGCATTAAGTTATGCTCAGTTCGGTCTGCAACTATATCTTTCATGCTTTGTTCTCGGACCCTCTCCAATTGGCACAACTTTGGTGTTATTGCTCGGTAGTGTGTCTATTCTCGCAGCGCGGTTATCCGTGGATCGGTTCACTGTCCAGGGCTCGCGTGACACCCTGAACCATAATAAACTAAGCGCATACCGGAAGAATTTGCACTGGTTGATTTAGTTTGGAACTAAATGAGCCATGGAAAACAGTATAATAAAGTTTTATTTTTTTCTGCAATTCTCTGTGCTTTCGATAAATCAAACATTAATTTTGCTCATTCAAAATTAATGAAATGTCTGTTACTTAAGAAAAACCTGGTTAAAAAGTTTGATCCGTCTGTAGGTATTGTACCTAGAATGTTAAAAGTGGTAAGTTCCAGCATAGCACTGTTAATCATACTTTTCTAGCTCTGTCCGCGTTTGTCTGCCATCTTGGTTGCTTTTGTGTTTTTTGCATTGTTTCCTTGTTTTTAATTTTTTTAACAATTTGTAAACCTTCCAGAGTCACTGGAAATCAAGCATCAAAAACATTTAATTATTATTACCATAAAACTTGGTGGTTAACTACTGGCTGTATTCATGTAGAAAGTTAAAACAAACTAATGAATTAGGACTTAGCCTGGTCATATAATCTATTAAATTTATCTGCTACTCATGTCCCCTATAAAGTTGCATTACAAGTGTTTGGTTTTAGTTTAGATGTTGTGGTTTGTATTGTGTAAAGACATCCTCATTTACTGAATGAGAAATGTCAGATCAACATGCCTTTGTAAATAGCCTTTTACATTCCAGTGAATGAGTCAGACCTAGATAAGATGTAGATCTGTCTCTTTTTTTTAAGCTACTAAAAGGTATGATCACAAATAGTTAGAAATGTATGCCAAAGGCAAGAATTATAGATTATCTGTTCTTCTAAATACATCCTCTATTTCTGAACTATTGTCATTAGACAACTGGATCATTTCTATTAAAAATAATTTAAAAGGAAGAGAAATATCAAATACTCCCCCCCCCTCAATTCAGGAATCTATTACTTCAAACTATGAATGAATCCATAAATAACAGGGATAGCTTATAGCTAGCTTTTTATTTTTACAAGACAGAGCTGTTGACAAACTCTCTTTACAGGACATACTGAACCACAATCACATGTAAGATTAGCAAATGTTAGTCCAGCCTGTGCAAATTCAGTCTATATATGATTCAAATCATGCAATACAGAATACCTGTGGAAACCACAGTTAAGCCTACTATAGATTAACTCATCAAATAAATAAAGTGTCGCCTGCAAACAACCAATGTGATTAGTTTATGATCCAAGGTTGAATTGGATTAACCTGGTAAGCTATCACCTAAGTAACCATTAATACTATGGTATGTGCATACATCCTTTCCCTGCCATGCAAAAATATTTGCTTCATTTTTTTCTGCACATTTTTCTTTGATGCCAATTAAAGTATGTCAAATAAGATTAAATTATACTTACAACAAAGGGAAAATGTTTAGTAAAAAGCAATATTTTATGGATAATTAAAAGGAATATAATTTAATCTGAGACATAATGTGAAATATGCTGTTTTTGTTGATTTATACAGATTAAATGTTTTTACCGGTACTATTTAAACTAATTGTTCAAAGTGCCAAACAGTAAATGTTATGTTTTCATTTTCTAGAATTTTAAATAACAACCACTGCCCTTTTGGACTGAAATAATCTTTTTATTGTTCTCTCAAATAAAGAATCTTTCACACTTTCGTATTTAGTGCAAATCTGGGTGAGATTGGAATGACAGTTTTGTCAGTGTGAAATCTGTCTCAGAAGCACACAGGAAAAGTTGTTAAATCATTAAATATGAGCCAAAATTCTTCATAATTAAGGTGTTGGACCAGCACTGAGGGGACCCATTTTCAAATCTATTGTTAGCCATGAAAGCTTAATAAGATGACTTTAGGTCTCATCTCAGGTTTTGGTTTTGTTTTTTTTTTGGGGGGGGAATTATAGGAAAGAATGTTTTTGCTCCTGGTTTTTGCATGGTCTTATGTGGAAAAGCAGGATATAATTATAACATAAAATATGTATTTGATATGTTATAATTCAAGTTATCTTACAGTTATAAAGAATATACACTATAGCCCATAACTGGCATTTTATGTACTATATGGATGCAATCAATGTAAAAAGTTCTCTATAAAGACATCCAAATATTAAGAAAGAGTCCTGATAGATTGTCATTCTGGATTAAGTTACCTATAAAGCAAAAATGGCCTTTTATTGTTGTTGCATCTTAGTATGTTATTGTTATGTATTCCCGGTGCTAGTCATTTATGAACAAACCATGTTTGTGATTCCTGAGGTTGCATTCATTCAATTCATGCAGTAAACCATGATTATAGCAATCACGGCTTCGGATCTTCCGCCTTCACTACCCCACTTCAGTCAACCAAATGCCGCATAACTTTTAGAATTAAAGTCCTCCTTCACGCAAAAAAAAAAAAGCAGTACTTAACAGTTCAAAAAGAGAAGAGCTCGCGGTTCTTATACAAAGCAGGAACTGAAGGGAAGCCTCTGTTTCAGGCAGAGAGCCTATTAGTCTGACACGAGCACCCGGCGGACTTAAACGAGAGCAAAGGAAGTGCCTTGCCTTTCAAGCGGGTAATAGCTCGGGTGTTGGTGGGGGAGGTTTGCGTATTACTAGGGTCGTACTTAGCCCGAAAAAAAATGTAAGTTTCTCCTATTTCGTACAACATTATAGGAAACTCGTGGATTTTTATGCTTTAGAGTGCCTCTGACTTTCTGGGAAGCCTACTATACGAGTCTGGAAAGCCATTTAGGAACGGGTCCCCCCCCCTTTTTTTTTTGCTAAAACTAAAGCAAATATCGGGTGACTGGCTTTGGATTCTCCTCTGAATATTCGCTTCTCTGTTGGCTCCTTCGGTTTCTTTCTGCTCGTATATGGTAAGTATCTCCACTCATGTAAATGGGGAGGGGGACACTTGGCGACCTGGGCTTGAGTTAGCGAAGTGGAAATAATAGGATGCCTGACAACGAAGTCAGGTAAAGGAAAGAGGAATTTACTTTCGGTTTAATAACTGAGACAAGAAGGGTTTATCTGAAGTTTTAAAATTCTTTTTTTCAAATTTAAATTAAAAAATAAATTGAGAGGCGGTTTGGTTTAGTGATTAAGGTGTTGACCTAGAAACCAGGAGACACTGAGTTCTAGTCCTGCCTTAGGCTTGACAGTGTGACTGTGGGCCAGTCACTTTTCTCAGTCCCACCCACCTGAGGGGTGAAATAAGGAGTATTATATATGTGTGCTGACTTGAGTTGCTTATGAAGTACAGGTAGTTCTCGGCTTACGACCACAATTGAGCCCAACATTTCTGTTAAGTGAGACATTTAAGTGAGTTGATCACATGACCTTGGGACAGCAAAGGTCATTAGTATGAACCAGTTGCCAAGCATCTGAGTTTTGATCACATGATCATGGGTATGGTGCAAAGGTCGTAAGTGAAAAACGATCATAAGTCACTTTTTTCAGTGCTGTTGTAACTGAACAGTCACTAAATGAACTGTTGTAAGTCAAGGACTACCTGTGATAAAGGCGGGATACTTTTTTAAAAAGTCTATATGTATGCTTATATAGATACAGAGTACACATATACAATACATCCTGACCAATCTCAAATGCTAAGTATGATTATACCTTCATGGATAACTGGTAATTTGAAGAAATAGATAATGACATAATTACTTTTATATTGTTACCAAGAAAACTACATGAACTGTCAATGAAATCAAGAGTTGAACTTGACTATTATGTTTTATCTTACAGAAATGTGGCCTACATCCTGATTTAAATAAACTATTTTGTTCCACAGCTAGTTAATACATTGTAATAATACTGAGGCTTTAATAATACTGAAAAAATATAAACCTTGTTTTAAATAGAGATTTTTCATTTGTTCTAAAAAGTGGTTGAGGGTCCAGCATTTCCAACCATTTCGGTTAGGGGGCACATTTGGAATTTTGAGAGAATGTTCTGATAGTAGATTTGATCAACTAATAAGGTGGCTTCTCTCTAGCATCCCTAGATGTTGTGTACTGTATTTTTCTGAATGGACATTGTAAAACTACAGTATTTCCCCAGAACATTAGCCTGGAATTTTTCTTTTTCTCCAGAGTATGTGAGACTGAAATTATCCTTAGCAATAGAGATTATGCTTGAGGCCAGAAGCATGCTAACTTGCTTCATTTAAAGTGATCAAAATAAAAATAGTATAAAATCAAGTGAGAATGGAGTCTTGTTAACATCAAAAGAGTAGTCAGTGGATGCCATACTGGGGACTTTTAAGGCTATTTTGTGGCTGAATGTGTCCTGCAAAGACCGGGCAGAGTTGCCATCTGATTATTTGTGTAAAGCTGGACAACTACCGTAATCGTGTAACCCATGATTAGTTAACTATAGGTTAGAGCTTGTACAGATGTGACTTAAATGCATATTTTAATTTCAAATACTGCTAGTATAATGAAGAATTTCTGTGCCATTAAATTAATTTGGGCACTGTCATTTCCAGTGTTGGTAATACTTAGCTGAACTTGGAAAAGGTAAGTGCTGTATCTTATGATTAGGAACTGAACTTAATTTTGAAGGCATATTTGTCATGTAATCTTACAACTCAGATTATATTCCATAGCAGAATATATACTGAAACCTGTCATAAGCAAAGGGATACTGGGGATACATAGTACATAACACAGTATAATATAGTTATTGCTTATATGCTGTACAATGTTGGATTGATATCTAGCATTAGACTGATAGTTAAAGCTGTTTATATCATGACATCATTGTTATGTCTTTCAACAGCTTTAGCTGCTCGGCTCCCTGGAGTTGACTTTTCAGTTATGACTGCTATATTTTAAATATATCTTTCCTAAATTATACTTCATCAAGATTGTTTCAGTGTAGCATATGGAAAGTATCACCCAATATTCATGCATGATACTCTAACGTTAACCATCCTAACCTTTTCTCTTTTTTAAGGTCTGTGAAAATGTTCCGTTTTATGCAACGTGGTTTCCAAATTCCTTCCAAGGTAAAATTCTCCCAGATAGTTGAATTGGAATTTATTTTAGATTTTTTTAAAAGAGAGCAACTTCTATTACACAGTGGGATAAAAGAAAATAATCCTAATAATCCTTAGTCTTCCAAGAGAGATGTCAATAATAGTTTTGTAGCTTTTGTGAAATACAAAAATCTCCCCAAATAGGTACCAAGAAATATTCTGACAATGTTCACCTCGTGCATTTCAAGTACAGTAAAGACATAGACCTTATATGTTCTCTGGAAAGATGCTAGAAATGTGAAAAATATTTTCAATTTGAAAAGGGCTGTTTTATTTGAAGAGCATCCAAACACTTCCTGTGAATGAAAACATTGAATCTTTTATTGCCCCTAATTTTTTTTTGCTGTCAGTCATTTTAAACATTAGTAAATTGTATGTGAATTCCTGATATTTCATGTCGTGAATGGAAATCTCTTGCAGTTCCCAAATAAGAGTCGGTTATATAGTATCCTAAAGACAAAGACTAAAGTTTTTATATGATTTTGGAATTAGGTAAAGAAATAAGTTTGAGGCAAAATGTGTAGCAGTTGCGGGTTTAAACTCATACATTTCAGTAACATGCATGTTTATATTTGCAATTGCAGATAATTCACCTTCAAAGGTTTCTGCAGCCTAGGAATAACTCTTGCAGCTTTCCTCCTGAATACTGTCAGAATTTCCTGTCAAAATTACAACTATCTAAAAAGGCATCTTTGTGTACAACTAAGATCCAGGGATTCCACTCCTCTGCTTGCAGCTGGAACAGAAAAAGGCCTTCAGAATCTACATCTGACAAGCAGGATACTCCACTATTTGACTTGGCATCACTCAAGGACTCTCCAAAGCCTGCAATTTATGTAGCAGCTTCACTATTATTTCCGTTTGTTTCAGTGCCATTAGTAATGGCTATCCAAAAAGCCTCCTACCCTGAGTTGGCATTTGCTGAAATTGCATATGCTGCGTCTATATTGTCTTTCCTAGGAGGGATCAGGTGGGGATTTACTCTTCCAGAAGGAAGTCCTGCAAAACCTGACTGGCTTAATTTGGGTAACAGTATAGTTCCTTCCTTAATAGCCTGGATTACCTTGCTTTGTAAAGATCTAACTACAGCTGGAATCATGGTTATCATAGGTTTAATGATAGCCCTGAATAATGACTTGGTCCTTCTTTCCGCCTATCCCAACTGGTTTAAAGCCTTGTTAGTAATTTTAACTATAGTGGCTGCATTTGCTACCTTTGTCACATTAATTTATGTGAATTTTTATCCTGAAAGATATCTAAGTTTTAAATTAGGGGAAACGGAAGATTCTAAGTAAACACACACAGAATGCAGAGCCTTGTGGGAGAAACAATACAGAATGGAAATAATATTCACAATGCATGAAATGAACTTGGAAAATTTTTGGAACAGAAAATAATGAATTATCTAATTCTTTACATTTACAACACTAGCCATAGAGAAGCAAATTAGAAAGGAGGATAGGTGCTGAACATGAAAAGATGATTTTTAGTTTACTTGGTTTTAATTGTGTGGCTTTAGTGGAATTTTTATCAAATTTGGTACAAATATGGACCAATTCACAGCATTATTCTTGGAAATTAAGTCTGGGTAGATCAATATCATGGTTATGTGAAGCATGTAGAGCAATGCTTCACTTTAAACCTCACAGCACATCCTCTTGAAGTCTCAGCGCAACAGTTTTAATGGTTTTCCCATTCTGTCTGAACTTTTGTACATGCATGCAATGAATACTTCTACTGGGGTTGGTGTTAAAGTTTTATTACTAACAAATAGTAATGAAAGCAGTAAGATAGCTTTGAGGAATTTGGATAACAAACAATAATTGCTTCAGCGATTTGAAAGAATACTTCTGGGCCAAAGATATTTGGGTAATATATTCTAAATATTTAGACATAAAACTATAGATTACTGCTACCAACAGACAATATATCATCTTTTACATTAAGCAGTTTTTAGAAGTTTTAACTTCTTGTGCTAAGTGTTGGATTGCAATTTGCTGAATTAATAAAAAAACCAGTATAAACAATTCCTTTTATTAAAAAAAATAGAAAGATTTAAAAATACACTTGAGGTTTAAGAGAAACATTGATTTAATTCTGCTATACTGTTGATCAAAACCTTATGCTAGTCTATCACTGTAATAAAGTATTCTTTCTTCTTTCAAAATTTTCACTACAATTTATTTTTATTTCTTTGGTTGTCTAGTGCCGAGTTTCCATAATGGCATAAGTACAGTGGAGACATTTGTTATATTTGGCTTGAAAATAACTAGAATTTCCATTGTGTTGGACTTGTAATAGGGCAAATGTCTGACTGAGTAAGTGTATCATGAAATTAAATTCTACTTTCTTACAGTCAAGTAGCAAGTTTTTGTAAAGAGAAGTATCATTTTGTTAAGAGAAAAATCAATTTGTTTGTTTTCAGCAGAATGCTTCTGAAGTCTCAAGTTCTATTAATCAGTCCAAATAGAGGCAAGGGTTAAATATAAAGCCTTTCCAATAATTTGTTCTAAATTGTAGAGCAAAGTTCATGATGGGTAGAAGGAGAGGAAGAACACGTTATTAAAATTGGTTACAACCCACTGTTATCTCCTGCATGTATCTACATTCACTGCCCTGTTAGGGCCAGAGTCAACCTTGTTTTCCATCAGTCAGCATAAATATTGATGTATATTTTGTGAATAATGTGGACTCCCTGCTGGTCTAAATGGCAGACAGTGTTTCAGTTAGAATGTACACCACTTCTCAGGTATAGGCTTTAGAATGTATGTTTGGGAGATTCCCTCAGCTCCTGCCTCTAAATACAGAAAAGGTATTGCACATTCAGAAGACAAAGGGAAATCTTTGGAGATACAGAGGAAGGAATTTTGGCACCTGAGACAGAAAAACAAGTGGACTGTACCATCTTCCCAACAACTCTGATACATGGCAGGAATTACCACAAGCTGAAGGAGTGCCAAGATCACAAAGGCAGAGGACTTTGCTTCTGGATTCATCTTATCTCTCTAAGAAATAGATAGTTAGACATTGCATTGTTTTAATTTCTTTTACTTATATTATAAATTATATTCCTATTTCTATAGAGCATTTTGTGTAATTTTTGGCTAGAAGTTACCTATTTCTCAGATGACCTCTTTCTTTTGAGATAACTTGTTATAGCTGGCCAGCACCTTCTTGTGGTCTGCTCTGAGTGTTACATGTTTTCTTAAAAATAGAACTTCCTGTATCTTTTGAGTTATATTTCTCTGTGATTTTGCTTATCTCCTATGAGGTTGACACACCTTTATAATTCAAAGCCAGGTGAAAACATCCTCCCTTTATTGTATAAGTTGTGGGAGCAGGCCAGGATTCGAGGGAGTGCCAGGTGAAATATGGGAAGATGTTCTGGCAATATTAGCTATTGATAAGCTAAAGGAGGGGTGTGTTGAGATCAGCATGTGTAGACCCAAAATGTTTCAGGTTTGGAAACCCATCTCTTGATGATCTCTACCTATAAGCCTTACCGGGTAGACCGGACAAGAAATACAACCAGTTAGCTAATTCTACTTTATTATAAGGTTACAATTAATAGAACCTTGGAAATCTGAAAGTACAACTCTCCTGTTTCCTTTACACCCCAAGAACTTGGTGAGGGTCACTCTCTTGCCATACCAAGTATCTAGTTGTGGATTATGACCAATCTCCCAAGGTCATTCCTATACCACTACATCACCTTTTCCCCTCCTGAATTCCCAGGGAGTTATTTGTCAGCTGTGAGAATCAAATGTAGCTGTGTCACTGGGCTCTTCTGCTGGTAACTTTTCCATATCACAGAAGGCAACTAGTAAATTAGCTGTGCCTTAAAAGTGAGAGCTGTTGCTTGAGAATCTGTTGCTCTCCCGTCCCTACTATGTTCTGTATGTCTGATGTGGAAGAAACTGCTCATTTACCATGCCCTTTACTTGGTTTCTTGCTATCCCTGAGGCACCCTCCACTCTCCAGAACTCTTCCTGTTCATTTTGGTTAACATCTAACTCCTGCAACATTTGTAACTACATGAGAAGCAAAACGTCTTCAAAGAAAAACCAACAAGTCCAGTTGCCTCTTGAAAAAACATCTTTGGGATAAAGGAGTGTGTTACATTTTAAGCAAATTCAGCAAGAGGTACTATATGAGACCAGTCCAACTGTCTTGCTGATATGAAATATATATAGCATCTTAAATATTGCTGAAACAGTTGCTAATCTTTTCAGATTATCTATTGGTCTCCAGTGATATGAGGAAGACAAATTTTAATATTTAATAAGTGGAAGAGGGGAGGGCATCCTAAAATTTGGAACTCAAGTGATTCCCTAGGTCAGAGATCATGATTGACCAATTCTCTATATCTAAAGACAAGTTCAAAAAAAAAAGTTGAACTGTTCCCTGGGTCATTCTGAGCCCCCAGCCCTTATTTGAACTGTCAGTCAGGACCAAGTCATTTCACCCTACATTGCCAGCAAGAAAGTTAGTTTGAAATATGTATGACCTTACTCTCCTCTATCCCTGTTTGAGATTCTGGATTTCTCAGCTTACATTAATTCTCTGTATGGGATCCCCAAAGTGTCCTTTGAATTTATATATGAAGTTCTCATAGCTATTCCCCTCAATGAATAGTATTGCCCACTTAGCTGCTGCTTCCTTCAGCAAACTCGGCACACATTATTTTGGTGTGATCAGTGGGAAATGCCATCAGCCTGCCTGCCATAAATGTTTCACACTGAGCAGTGAATGTCTAGAATTGATCCTGTTCCCTTCTGAATTTTGACTGAGCTGCCATTTGTCATGCTGCCACAAGTTGGGACAAATTCTGCCCTAGTTATTGCATTAGTTTTATCACATCACTTTGCAAATAGGTCATTTGTTCATCCACTTGTTGCTTGTGTTGCAACAATATTGCTGCCAGATAATCATACCCTGAGAAATTAGGGTCTCTTCTGAGCCTCTTGCCCCTCCCCTCACTATCCAGCGGCAGACTATGCCCGCTCTTATCTGTTTCTTAGGTAACATCTCTGGGCTCAATCTCTCAAGGTCATTCCCATAAGCCATTACACTAGCAGAGTTGGGACAGGAATGGTGCAACCATCCTGAATTTCCTTGATCTATCAATAGCTTTCAATATTATCAATTACGGTATCCATTTGGAACAACTGAGGATTGGGGGCATGAGTTTGTGATGGCTCTCCACATTCCTGCATAGCCAATTTCAGTTGGTGGGCTTGGAGAAATGGAATCCGATGTCTCTGACCTGTAGGGTGTAGAGGACTTACTGGTCTCATCTCTCTTGTTTAACATATACATGAGGCCACTAGGTATAAGGTCATCTGTTGACACAGGGCAAAGTATTATCAGTATACTGATGATAATAATCAGTATACTGATAATAGTTACATATCTTAACCTAGTTAACCAAGTGATGTCAGGTCTTATCCCATTCTCTGGAGTCGGTGGGAATATCGATGGAAAGCAAGACTTAAGCTCAGTTAGATCCCAATAAGACCAAATGGCTGTGGGTGTATCTTATGGAACCAGAGACTTTCCATGGGGGTTCTGTCTCATTTCCCCAGACAGAATTACTCAAAAATTAAATAGCAGCTGTAGCCAGAAAGGCCTTCAAACGGATTCACCTTCAGCACCTACTGTACCCAGAGGCCCGCTCTGAGTCGCTCATATCTTGGTTTCCCATGTGTGGCCCATTGCAATGTGCTTTATGTGGGTTGTCCTTGAAGACCACTTAGAAAGCTCAGCTGGTCTGGATCATGCAGGCAAGAGCACTTATGGGCATACCATAATACAATCCTGAGATGCTATTTCTGTATGAACTGCACTTGTTACCAGGAGGCTTTGAGGTGCAATTCCAGATTTTGGTTACCATTTACAAAACACTAAATGACATAAGGCCTACTTGTTTGAGGGACTGTCTCTTTTCCATTATTTCTGCACATTCAGCAAGTTTAAATAGGTATGCTTCAAATCTCAATCATTAAATGATGACATCTGACACAATCCATGATGCTTGGATTCTCAGATTGTCCTTTGGAACCGTCTCAAACTTTTTCTTTTAATGAGTATTGAAGACCTCGTTCTTTCTCCCCGCATTGCACTAAACTGGAAAACAAGCTCGAGTGAGAGGTTTCACTATTCTCTGCTGGGATGACCACTTTTTCTTTTCTTTTTTCTTTTTCCTTTTCTTTCCTTTCCTTTCCTTTCTCTTTCTCTCTCTTTGCCTTTTTCTCTCCTCTCCCCCCCCCCCCTCATCTGATGTACAAATAAATCTAAGGTGAATCACTCAAGAGTCATGTGGTTGGGCAACTTAAGAAATGCAAATAAATGTTACTGTAAGCTGTGAAATCTTATGGGAAGAATTAGTTTAACAAGTGAATTAGATCACTGAGTCACATTAGCAAATCCCATATTGCCCCAAAATGAAAGGCCTTTAACAAGTCTAAAAGAAATAATGGATTTTCAAAAAATTATGTCTATTCAATATTGAAATGGATTTGTCAATTTTAACCTTCTCTGCTTCAAACAAGATTTCTAACATAAACCACAGAAACTTTCCAAATATCAATGGCAAATGTTAAAAATCAGTAAGTTTCTATTGTCAGAACTGTCTACAAACTGTTCCACAGACAAGCATAAAGATTTAAATGTTTTCAGTAACAATTGTAAACTTCTGGATATGCTTAAAAACCAATTCCTCTTCTAACTTCACATACTTTCTTAAGAGCTACCCAAATCTTCAATTTCTTTACAGCATTTAAATTCACACTTCAATTTTTGCTGTATTTTTTTAAAAGCATGGCGTTCTTCAAAGGACTGCCACACCACCTTCACAGCGGCTGGTGATCATGTTAGCAGTTTCAGTCCAAGTATCCATATGTGGATTATACACTTCCACAGAATCTGAAGTTACAGGAGCAGCTGCCTCATAGCTGGCAGTCCTGCCTCCTGTGGCATAAAGGAAGCCATTCACAGCTATGACACATACTCCAGCTCTTGGGACTTTCATTGAAGCAACTTCCGTCCATTTTTCCTGATAATAAAACAATGAAAAGAATTATCTTTGCAGTATACTATATTTTCCTTCTGGAGCAAATCTAGACATAAGAACAGTTATAATGGTCTTTCATGCACTGGCAGGGTAAAGTACTGCTATACATTAGCAATCAAAGACAAAGATAGTGTTTATTCAAACTCACAAAAAATGCAGAGACAGAACAGAAAATATTAGCATCCGTGTAATGAATTTGATTCAAGAGCAAAATTCTTGATGATTCTTTAGGCAGAAGAAGGGAAATTTCTCAGATTTTGCCTATGTGCCTTGAAAATCTGTTCTGTCTGGTTGGAAGTTCCTCTTGGCTGGCAAACTGACTCTGATCACCAGGTTATCCTTAAACTTTTCTCAGTTTAGTTTTATATTTGTCTGAGAAAGACATTCCTTCAGCAATATAACGTTTATACACAGAGTTAGAAGCACAAACTGCTTGTGCCATTCTGAAGAACAAGCAGATACAATACTAATAGTGTGTTTTTTTAAAAAAGGGGGGGAGGAATTCTAAAAGGCAGCACAAATACTTACTCTGATATGAAAACTAAATCCTACCTCTTCAAATGAGTATTTCTCAACAGTTGAAAGAGCACCTTGAGTTTCATTCCATCCTCCAACAGCATAGATACAGTCATTCAAAGTAGCCACTCCTAGATATGCCCTTCTGGTGCCCATTTCAGGAAGGGTAGACCAGCGCTTAGATAGGGGGTCGTAGACTTCCACAGAACATAGTTCTATTTCTTCATTGCCAATGCCTCCCACAACGTAAATTAAACCTATGAATATAACAATTTCCTATTAGAGCACTGCCATTTGAATACTGTTGATGACCAAAAAGCCATCATGCAAAGTTGACTGCAATCCCATCTATAGGGTTGGCAATAGCTTTCATTATTGGGATTGCTCTTGAATAAATTACAGGTTGTAATTAATTCATTTCTGCAAAATAAGGGCTATTTTAAACCATTTTACATTGTAAATAGTGTATTTGAATTTGATTCTTCAAAACAGGACAGAGAATCTTATAACGATATCAAATTTCCTGGACACGTATTAACTGAGCTATCTTATATGCATGTCTACTGAGAATTCAGGCCAACTGAGTCATTTGCAACTATTCCTAACAAATATATATAGAATTTCAGCTTAAGTTTAATATATTAGGAGGAGTCAAGTAACACATTTTCAGACTAACCCATTTTATTAAAAGGCATAAGGTTTCATGAGCTACAGCTGGCGATTTTTTAATAAAACCTATTAATCTATAAAGGAGTTACTGGAGTCTACCTGATTTTTAGTTACTACAGATGAATGTAGCTCTCCTCCTACAATATTTAAGATATTGAAACTGGAAATTTTAATGCTTATCACAGTAAAACACTTGCAGCTATTAGGACTGCTATGTTGAATATAGTTATTAACCATAATGATTGCAGACTGATTGCTTTCTATTATATAATTAGCACTAAGCAAAATGGTCCCAAAATCCAAAATCCCTCACCTCGTATTTCACAACAGCCAAAATTATAACGTGGCACAGTCATGTTGCCCACAATTTCCCAAGTATTCTCTTCAGGATCAAAACGTTCAACAGAGGTACCAATCTCTGCACCAACCCAACCTCCTGAAAATCAAGGCAAGTATACAGGTAAATAATATCACATAGTAAACAGATTGTCAAGTCCTTGAAACAATCAGTTATATAATTGATATAAAAATGTAGATTATAGCTAATACCTAAACATTCCTCATAACATTTTTACAAATGTATGCTATTTTAGTGGCACAGGTTCTAATGTTATATGGCTTTGGCTTTAAAACAAAGTATAATAAATTATGTACCATACAGCAATAATTAAATTTAAATATCCTGTATATTATCTTACAAAAGACACAATGCAGTAAGCAAGCTGGTGAAGCTGTTTTAGCAGCACTCTACCTTTGGAATCTCTGAGGAAAACATTTATGTTTGGCTACCAGAAACAATATTTATCAAGGTGTCACCAGATGTCTCACATGATTTGAAGACAACTTTATTATTGCATACTCAAAAGCTGCCATGCTATGTAGTAGTACATGACCCAAATACAATATTGCTCCTAACTGAAACAGTTATAGATTCAGTAGTCAAAAGACTTGCCCAAAGCATAGATTGTTCCGTAAGAGGTGCATACTCCAAGGCCACAGCGAGGATGGTTCATTGAAGCTACAGCTGCCCATTGCTTTATAATAGGATCATAGCGTTCAGTACAGTCAAAAATCATAGAGTCTTTTTCACCTGGGGAAAGAGGTAAGAACATAAAGGAAGTATGTTTTACAATAGCTTATGAACATAATTACTGTACTGTGGCAGAGTACTGGCTCAATTCATCAATCTGAATCACTACTAATGCAGATTACAAGTTAAAGTTGCTAGATGAGCACAGCACATTGTACAATCTCTAAACTGAGTGGCATAAATCTTTACTAAAGATGATAAGGAATTGTGGCCCTGATCAGCCCGGGAAGAATTTTATCTCCCAAATACACTTTTCCTGAATAAATAGATATTATATTAGTAATAATTAATAGCTCTGAATAATGTTTAAAAGAACTGGAAAAAGCAAATTTACATCTGGAAGGAAGAAAAAGTACACAAACAATTACGGCAGGAATTTTATTATAATAATATAATTAATTATTATTATTATATTGTTAATAATTGTCTCTGAATAATGTTTAAAAAAACTGGAGAAAGCAGGTTATGTTTGAAAATACACAGAAACAATCTTGGCAGGAAGAAAACCAGGGTTGTGCAGAATTCAAAAAACTTCTGTAATAGGAAATTGTTAGAGCAACAGTCCATATGCATAAGGCAAATTTGTCTATTTTACATAATGACATCAATAAAATGTTCTAAAAATGGTAAGCATAGTACCTGCCAATGAAAAGGTCATCCAGCACCTATTGTATGATTTACTGTGTATATGGTAAACTCTGGATGTCATTGTATAACTCCTATATACTCTGGAATGATGTATGTCAATTTTAAAGATATGTTCTCGCCTTTAAATGATTAAATTGTCATGGTATGTGGGAATGAACTTGGGAGATAGGAAGGAGAGTTGCACAACCAGCATGTATAAGATGTCTCAGCCCACAGAAGGTGAGATGACTTGGGAAATGTTTCAGGAGAAACTTCCTAGTTTTCTAAAGGGTAAAAGGAAAGGAGAGAGTAATAGGTTCAGACTTGTAAGATTCTTTTAATGTAATATTACAATGCAGATGGAACTAGGGCTTCTTGTCTGGGCTTACAGGGCTAACAGCTATCAAATGAGCAATAGAAACAATAGTCTATATTTTTCTCAATATTTTTTAATTACCTCCAATAGCGTAGACCATTCCTCCAACTACTGTAACACCCAGGCCACTGCGAGCCTGATGTAAGGAAGACACAGTAGTCCAATACTGACTGAAAGTGTCGAAACGCTCCACGCAGCTGAGAGCTCTGCTATCACTCCAACGACCTCCCTGCAACCGAGTATAACCACCTACAGGAGACGTGGGAACAGGATAAACAATCAGCTGTCTGGTAGGCATTTCTTGACTAGTTAGGGGTTCCCAAATATTTAAAAGCTAAGAAGAATCCCCACCTATTGCATAAATGAACTTCCTAGCTTTTCTTCTGGGACGTGTCTTAGTTGCCTGGAGAAAACTGCTCATCTTATTTTCTTTGGGAGACTGACCAACTTCACAATATTCTTTCAACAGAGTATGAAGGGCTACTCGAAGACTGAAATCTGAAATCCCTGAGAAAGAAAGAAAACAATCAAGTAAAATGTAAGTAATCCTTGAGTTACAACTGCATTGAAACTTGCCAGATATGGCCTTAAGTAGTAATGGTTATAAAAGGTTTGGTCATGTGACTGACCCGATTTTACTTTTTTTTTTGCACCAGTCATTAAGCAAACGCCACAGTCAGAAGTACAAATGCTGCAATTGTTAAGCAAACCCATACAGGTGGTCCTCAACTTACAACAGGTCATTTAGTGACCGTTCAACATTACAACTGCACTGAAAAAAGTGATTTAAGACCATTTTTCACACTTATGACAGTTGCAGCATCCCCACGGTCATGTGATTCACATTTGGATGTTCGACAACTGGTTTATATTTATGACGGTTGCAGTGTCCCAGGTTCATATGATCCCCTTTTGCAAACTTCTGAGCAGCAAAGTCAATGGGGAAGCCAGATTCACTTCACGTCTGCAGTGATTCACTTAACAAACTGGCAAGAAAGGTTGTAAAATGGGGCAAAACTCACTTATTTTTCGCTTAGCAACATAAACTTTGGGCTCAATTGTGGTCATAAGTCGAGGTCTACCTGTAGTTGACTATGGTTCAGTTTTGCAGAAGGACCAGTTTTCAGGAAAACTGTCATAGAACACGGTCACATGATTTCAGGACACTGCAAAAAGCCAAAAGAGCCAAGTGCCTTCAATGCAGTTAAGTGATCATGGGAGGAGGGTAATCATTAGAAGTTTGAATCTGGGTCATAAGTCCCCTTTTTCTGATAGGTTGTAACTTTGAATCATCGCTAAGCAATTGGTCATAGGTCAAGGATTACTTGCACCTAATCTGTAGCTAAACTAAATTACATGTGTGCAGTTTATTTATTTTTATTAAAAAAACTCTCAGCCTGAATAGGTATCTATAATGTTATACGGAAATGACCTTGAGAGACGAGGGGAAGAGCTACAGACTAAAGGTGAGTGATGGAAAGAAACTTACAAACTTGCAAGATTCGTTAATGTAACCTTACAATAAAATCAGAGCTAGTATTTCTAGCTGTGCTTCTTCTCTGAACTATTTCACAAGGCTGACAATATCAACTACAGGTAGTCCTTGACTTAACAACAGTTCACTTAGTGACTGTTCAAAGTTACAATGGGACTGACAAAAAGTGACTTATGACCATTTTTTGCACTTACGACCACTGCAGCATCCCCATGGTTATGTGATCAAAATTCAGATGCTTGGCAACTCATATTTATGACAGTTGCAGTGTCCCGGGGTAATGTGATCACCTTTTGCAACCTTCTGACAAGGAAAGACAATGGAGAAGTCAGATTCACTTAACAACCGTGTTACTAATGTAACAGCTGCAGTGATTCACTTAACAACTGTGGCAAGCAAGCTTGTAAAATGGGACAAAACTCACTTAACAAATGTCTCACTTAGCTAACATAAATTTTGGGATTAATTGTGGTCGTAAATCGAGGATTACCTGTATAGTAAAATGTGTTTTGATGTAGTTTTTTTAGTCACTGGTTAAATGTTAATTCCTTAATACCTTTTGGTCCTTATATTGCAGATGGTCCCCTTTGAAAACCTGATTAATTCTGCAGGGGATGATGGGAGGACACTGTTCCATATATGACTAGACAAGATTTAAACAAAGCAAAGCATTAATCTGCATCTGTATTCTTCCATTAGGAGGAAAGAACACGAGATGTCCCTTTCTAATCCTCTGTCACCCTAAAAAGAGAGATGGGTAATCCACAATGGGGGCTATAAAGGAGGGGAAAACAGCATGGGGAAATCTAGCTATTCACTCTAGTTAAGTCTGTTAAATTTGGATGCCTGGAGAAATTCATGATTTCATATCAAATACTGTTGTCTCACATCTTCAACAGGACAGCAGTCTGCTCTCACAAAGCTAGGCCAGATTACAAAATAGAAACTATAAACTTAACCAGAATCTGGATCTTCACTTTTTAGTTCATGCCAAATTTCCTTACCTATCAATTCTCACATAAGAAGAAATAAACACTGATGACCAATCCATCCTCTTCTGCCCTACTTCACCTTGATTTACCATGTCTTGTTTTCCTTCAAATAAAAAAAAATAAAATCCAGTATTTTCTTGATTGTAAAAAACAAGTGCCACTGTTTTGCATCATGTCATGAGTTATTTGCTATGATATTCAATTTGTATTATACACAAATTGTATTTTAATAAATGTTTATTTATTTTTATTAATTTGTAGTAATATTGTTGTATAATAAGCCAAAAAAGCTTATTGAAGGACAGCATATGAAATGTAATAAATAAATGCATTAACAGGAGTTCTAATATTACAGAAATTTCATGTTATAGGACAGGGTACTATTACATAACATAAGGGAACTCGTGTATATAGTTAATAAGTCTTCATAAAACCAGTTTTTAATTCTTATATTGGGTAACTGAGTATCCTATCATTATTCTACAATTTATTATTAGATTTATATTCTGTATGCCCTGCCTTTATTTTATGCAACTCAAGTTAGCATATTTTCCCCATAGCAACAAGCTGTGAGATGGGTTGGACTGAGAGTGAGCGACTGGCCCAGAGTCACCCAGCTAGCTTTTGTGCCTAAGGGAGGACTAGAACTGACAGACTTCTAATTTCTAATCCAGAACCTTAACCTCTACACCAAACTGGGTGTCAAGAAGTTACCTTCTATGTACTTCAAAAGTCTTTGTGGAGGTAATAAAGGAAATCTCACTGCATCCAGTACTTCCACAACGTGTTTCTTTCTTTTCCCTGAGTCTTTCAAAATCCATTGCATGGCAGCCATAAAAACCTGGTACTCATCTTCTATGCTTAGGTCTTCACTTCGCAATATCTTAATCAGCTGGTCTTTTGTCAATGCCAAGAATTCATCTCCATTGTGAACCTCCAGGAAGTGGACATGGATGTAATTCTCTGCGAATTCTAGCAGGTCATGACAGGCAATTTGCTCAGCAAACTGGAAGAGTCCAATGCAGTTCATAGGATCAATTTGTCCCTTTAGAAATTCACAACAAAGGTCTACCACCTCTGACAGCTGAAACATGTCTGCGGCCACAATCAACTCCTGCACATTATTTTCATTAATGCTGACAATACCTGAAAAAGGAGGAAAGATTTTTAGCTGGCATGAAATTTTACCAATACTGTGAAGTATACAGGTAATCCTCGACTTACAATCATTAGTTTCAAGTTATGAAATTAATGTTCAAAATTATGACAGTGATGACTTACAACCAATCCTTGAACTTATGATTATCACAGCATCTCCACGATCATATGATAAAAATTTGGGTGCTTGGTAACTAAGAAGTATTTGATAGTTGCTATGTCCCAAGGTCACATGATCATCATTGTTGACCTTATCAGAGGACTTCCAACAAGCAGTCAATGAAGAAAGGCAGATTGGCTTAATGACCTCAGCAAAAAAGATTTTAAAATTGGGAATGTCTCACTTAATGACCTCACTGCTTAGCAATGGAAGTTCCAGTCCTAATTGTAGTTGTAACAAGAACCATCTGTATAGCTTGTCTGCAAGCAACTGTAACTACAACCATCTTTTAAAAGATATTGATGTACGCTAATAGATAAAGATTCTGCAGCAATTAAAATAATGAAGACAGTGAACAAAGGTGCTTTTTTACGTGTAAAAAGTACATTTATTAATGCAATGGCGCAGAACGAAGATTTCTACCAGAAAAGCTGTAGATTAAATTTGTTTCAACATCTCTTCATACTATATATAGGAATTTGAAAAACTTGATGCTTTTCCTTATCTTTCTGAGAACTATTTCAGAGAGAAAGCTTTATCCTTGAAATACTGATTTTAATGTACAAACAACTGGCTTTATATGCAGTCTCTCCCTTGAATTTAAATATGGAAACCAGTCTAGATCTACTTCATTTAGCTATTTATGAAAATAAATGTGCTGCATAGGAGAGAAATTCTGTATCCAGTAACTATTGTAGGTTCTTTACCATTATGTTGAGGAACAGAGCAAAACAGACTCATAATTAATTCATGCTTAAACATATTTTGACAAAATGCCATTGAATTTAATGGAATTTATTTCCAGATGTTGTGTTCATGTAAAGACAGTAGCAACACACAAATTATGTAATAAAACACAGATATCTGTCCATGTCATGCTATGTACCGGTAACTCATCCTGTTTTTTAACTAATCTGAGACAAAAGATGGATGTTTGCAAAATAGTGTTTATCTCTGCAAGTACTAACTGAATCAAAACATTCGATTTGCAGGTTACTAGGTAATTAAGACATTAACCAAAGCATGTTAAGGAAAAAAATAGAAATTCTTCTACCTGTATAAATAAACTCCAGGAGGATCTGGAAAATATTAGCATCCACACCCAGGATCTGCACAACATCCTTTGAAGACTCCTTCATCCCTCCAGCAAACAAAGCAGCAAAATAAGAGCTACTTGCAGCCAAAACGAGTCGGTGGACTTTATATGCTCCTTCACCAACCTGGAGCTGTACATCACAGAAGTGTTGTCCGCATCTCAGCTTGTTGATCTGGGCTAATAAAAGACGAGCATGCCTGTCTGCCAAGAAAGGGAATTCGCTTGTGCTGGGGCAAGCCACACAAGCCATGATAGCTTGACAAGGTCACAGAGAAACTGAATGACTGATGCTCATTAGCTTCCGGTGCTACCCTAGGAGAAACAGGAACACATGAAAATGGCAGGCCTAACTATGAAATTACTGTTGACCACGAGTAAGATTAATTATCATAACTCAATTCTTCCCTCTTTAATTAAAGTATGAGTACTCTGAAAGATCTTCAGGTCAAATCTGAGTTTGGGAGCAATTCCCATTTTCATATCATAAATGAAAAAGCGATAGACTATATAAAACCATTGAACCCTGGGCGCAGACCACTACCAGTTTGTGGCTTGTTAGAAATCGGGCCGCAGAAGTGGCAAGTGAGAGAGTGAAACTTTGTCTGTGCATGCACAGGATCTAGGTTGCATGGGAAACCATCCTCTAGATCCCGCCCCATGGAAAAATGGTCTTCCATGAAACTAGTCCCTGGTGTCAGGAAGTGCTGGTGTTAATACATAAAAAGTGGTTATGTTTAAATGATGGCAAATCAATTTTTTTTCTATCTACAGTCCAGCGCCCAGTTTACGACCTTAACTGCCCTCATTCCTTAGTTACTCCATCAGATCATGATCTATTACCAATACATTTGTCTCCATTTTTTGGAGTGGCATGTTGCGTTGCCACTCCATTGTGTGGCATGTTTTTTTCGAAGAAATCAATGGCAGAGAAAGAGTACAGCATGCCAGTCCTGTATACTAAACAAAACATCTGGTTTGACATTTTTTTCAGAAATGTTACCTAGAATCTTTTAAGGGTTTGTTTCACATTACATTTTGCATTATACAACATTTCAAACCTTTGTTCCCCCTTCAGTCATTCTTTTTAAACTATCGCTGGGGTTCAGCTTTCCCTTCTTCCCCTCCCCCCCCCCGCGCCACACACACACAAACACACAGGCACGGCCACCGGAGGACTTTTGAAAGCCTGCACACGGTTCTTGGTGTTCTGGTACTTACTTCTGAGGCGGGCGAGAATTGTTTACATTTCATTTTATTTTCCTGCCTTTAAAAATAATCAAAAGAGGACTCTACAGCGAGAGCCTCCCTTCCGGGAGCATTGGCGCCGAAAACAAATTGGAGGGGGCCCTCCCTTAAATTCCTCTGCTGCAAAACGCAAAGCGACAGCCGCCAAAAACTCGTAGCTAGCGCCGAAGAGAGAGGGGTGGAAAAGGCGAACCGGAGGAAAGGAGGAGCCGGTCGGCCGAGTTCTGGAGCGAAGGGAACGCACGTGACGCGGCACGGCAACCGGGAGGACTTTCACCGCCGTCCGCCGTCCCGTGGGGGGCGGTGGAGGCGCTGCTGCTGCGTACGGCGACAGAGCAGCTAGAAGGTCGCTCTCCCCGCGAGAGGCCGCGCGACGGACGGAGCTGCACGGTTGCAAGGGAGGCCGCCGGCGTGTGTGGAAGAGGCCGCTGACTTAATGGCGCGTGGCTAAGAAGTTAAAGCGAAGCTTTTTCTTTACGACCCCTGTTGGTTTGTTTGATGTTTGGAGGATTCGCTGAGCCATAAACTAGCCGGTGTTTGTCAACTACTTGAAGAAGCCTGGACTTCAACTCCCAGAAACCTCTAGCCAGACTATAAAATTCCCCAACAGGCTTGCGGGGGAATTATGGGAGTTGAAGTCTACACACTTCAATGTACTAAATTTGGCTCACTAACACTGAGCGAGCTAACTACTCTAACCTAGTACGGCTAGTCCTCGACTTACAACAGTTCATTCAGTGACTGTTCAAAGTTAAAACGACACTGAAAAAAGTGACTTACGGCCGTTTTTCACACAACCGTTGTAGCATCCTCGTGGTCGCATGATCAAAATTCAGCTGCTTGGCAACTGGTTCATATTTATGACAGTTGCGGTGCCCTGAGATCATGTGATTAGCTTCTGCTACCTTCTGACAAAGTGAATAGGGAATCCATATTCACTTAACTACCATGTGGCTCACTTAACTGTGGCAAGAAAAGTCGTAAAACTCATTCAACAAATGTTTCACTTAGCAGCATAAATTTTGCGTTCAATTATGTTAGTAATTCTAGGACAACCTGTACTGTGTGCAGTACAATTCAGCCTTAAGGTCAGTTTGTGGGTTTCTCTTTAGAATAATTAAAAAATAGGCACAGCATATAAGCATATACAGCATATAAGTCGCTATGTATAACAGAACTTTTCTCCTTTCCATTGGAAAATTTCGTTATCTAAATTGATGCACACTACAAGACATTTATTCTCTTTGTTTTTGAAACACCATATTATATACAGTTTTGCATGGTATGTCAACCAATCCCAGAAAAGTAATTAAAACTTCTCATTTCTTTACATCAGGGTTCTCCAAAATGGACAATAATGACTCTCAAGAATTGAGGCCAAGGTCAATATTATTATTATTAAACATGAAACTCAGTCAACTGAACATTTAAAAACGTATCACAAATATCACTGATGGTTGATAAGGGTTGCTGCCAGCATCCTAGGTATCAACCAAGTATCTTCTTAAAATGTATGTTGTTCCGAGTAGTGTAGTCTTTTGCAGCTCGTTGTTGTATTAATTAAATATGTGGGGTTAAGAACAACTGAAACATCGTGGTAATCAATAAACTGAAGAGTTTGGGAACTCCACCTTAGACATATAATAAACACTTGCTGTTATCATAAAACTCCATATGGCAGAGAGACAGGGCCAAGAATATATTTAATTCTAAAGTAGGCAAATATTGTTTGGCTAGATGCACACTGAAGAATTAAGAATATTTAAGAAGAATCTGTTTAAATCTGTTTACCTTGCATTTGGTCATGTGATCAAAATCTAGGTGCTTGGGAACAGGCATGGATTTATGATGGTTCCAGGATCCAATTTTTAAAGCAAAAGACGGTTTTGAGATGCAAAAAATTACACTGCACACTTGATAGCTTATAATAGTAGCATCTAATTGCTGTTTCAGATGTCATTTGGAGGATTTGAAAGTTTTAGTCAATTTTGTAATTGAGGCTGCAAATTCTATCAGTAGGAGGAAATCTTAAAGTATTTCAATAAATGTATATTCCCACAGGTGGCACAATTGCAGCATGTTTTAAACATAGTGATTAATATAACAACTGGTTTAATTAATTGTGGAAGTGGTTTGCAATAACAATTTTATTGTAAAGTTGTTGTAAATGCAAGCTTTATCACTGATTTAGCAGTACAATCCTATACAGATCTGCCCAGTTCTCATCTCAATGTGGCTTATTCCCAAGTAGAAACTCATAGAATTATACAGTAAAATATAGTTCATTTTTTAATTGTAATGTAACAATTGGAATATGCCTAATGAGATCAGAGAGAGGTGGCTTGTAGTGGATTCTGCCACTGATGGAAGGCCATCTGAAGCGAACTTACAGTTGAATCTTTTGGATGATTGTGCCTCTTCTTTGGAACAGACTACTCCCAAATAACAGAGTAACAGAATAACAGAGTTGGAAGGGACCTTGGAGGTCCTCTAGTTGAACCCCCTGCTCAGGCAGGAGACCCTATACCATTCTGAACAAATGGCTGTCGAATTTCTTCTTGAAAACCGTTAGTGATGGAGTAACCACAACTTCTGAAGGCAAGCCATTCCACTGGTTTATTGTTCTCATTGTCAGGAAATTTCTCCTTAGTTCTAGGCTGCTTCTCTCCTTGATTAGTTTTCATCCATTGCTTCTTGTCTTGCCTTCAGGTGCTTTTGAGTATAGGTTCACCTCCCCTGCTTTGTGGCAGCTCCTTAGGTATTGAAACACTGCTATCATGTCACTCCATGTCTTTCTTTTCATTAAACTAGACATACCCGGTTCCTACAACTGTTCTTCATATATGCTTTAGCCTCCAGACCCCAATCATCTTTGTTGCTCTTACTTGGACATTAATCTTTTTTGCACTTTATTTTTAGCCGGTTCTCCGAACTGCATAAGCAATTACCTAACAGTTCGGGCGAACCGGTGAGAACTGGCTACATTCCACCACTGGCTCTGCAACTGGTTCATACTTATGACCATTGCTGTGTCCCAAGGTCATGTGATTCCCCTTTTGCAACCTTCGGATAAGTAAAGTCAATGGGGAATCCAGATTCACTTAGCAACCAGTCTACTAACTTATCAGTAGCAATGATTCACTTAACAACTGTGGCAAGAAAGGTTGTAAAATGAGGTAAAACTCACTTAACAAACATCTCACTTAACAACAGAAATTTTGGGCTCAATTGTGGTCATAATTAGAGGTCTACCTGTATTTGTCTTTAGGGAAAGGATTAATTAAAGCACATAATACCTTTACAGTTTCATTGTTGACTTGAAAGTATTATTATTGATTCAACACTGAACTGAGGGAAAGGTGCACTATACATACAGTTTCCTGTTTATAAGGGCCATCACATAGAAACAATTATTTTACAGGAAGATATAGCAACTTACGTTGCCTTACCCTGAAATGCACACACAAAAATAGAATTAGTCATATCAGAGGGAATAATCAATTACTAGAGATCCTTTAAAGATGCAAGCTGTTTCCTATAGGATGAGCAATAACTTGCCTTCTTTTTTTCCTAGTATGAAGACAGCTCAGAATTATAAGCATTCTCTCAAAGCAGGCAAATTCCTTAATAAATGTATCTGTTGTTTTGAAGTGTAAACACTTCTACTCTTAATTAACTTTACAGTATTTTATTCACATACTTTGCTATTTTACATTTCTGTCACCAACAAACTTTCCCTACAAATTTCCCTGATCTTATGACCTTCTTTATAGTGGCATAGAACAATGAGCTTTGTTTTTAACTTAAGTTTACCTCTAGGTCATTGGGTAACTTTTATTGCATTTCTTCCTGCTTTTCAGGAAGATATGCTCCAATGAGCAGAACATAACCTTTATTAGTCATTGTAGATTCCCAGAGAAGATATCCATATCTTAGAAAAACAAGTGGGAAATCTAAGCCACTGGCTACTTATCAAAGAATCAATAAACTCAAAATACAGTTAGGGACACCAGAGGAAGTAGCTATACTTTTATACTTTATGCCTTCTGCTATTGAGAGCCATTCTCCAATTAGCAAATTTTCAGGCAGAAAAATAATGTTTTATTCAAGGCTATTTCCTCATAAATTACAGCATATTCACTAAAGTGATCTTATATATAACAACTCAAAGAGAGATAATGTTAAATTGTGGAATATCTTTTCCAATTTTAAATTTGTTCTAGAGCAGGGGTGTCAAACTCAAGGCCCGGGGGCTGGATCCAGGCCACGGGGCGCTTAGATCTGGCCCACGGGACCACCCTGGAAACAGCAAAGGACTGGCTCTCAGTGCCTCTGCCAGCAAAAATGGAGCTCGCAAGGGCCACGTGTGGAACACCCAAGCTCTGTTTTCACTGGCAGAGGGTTGCAGGAGGCCATCGCAGCTGAAAACAGAGCTCGAGAGGGCTGCGTATGGCACTCCCCAGCTCCGTTTTCACTTGCAGAGGGTTGCAGGAGGCCGTTGCAGCTGAAAATGGGGTCGTGAGGGCTGTGTGTGGCACTCCCAAGCACCTTTTTCACTTGCAGAGGGTTGCAGGAGGCCGTCACAGCCGAAAACAGAGCTCAGGAGCCTGTTTTCGCTGGCAGAATGCTTGGGCCACCACAGGTGCCTCTAACCCGAGTGATATAGAGCTGATCATACCCACCCTGGCCACGCCCTCTCTGGCCCCCCAAGGTCAAAACACAACCATGATGCGGCCCTCAATGAAATTGAGTTTGAGACCCCTCTTCTAGAAAAAAAAATGGATCATGAATATTGAATATCTATTGAAGTGCTGAAAGTCTCATGCCTCGTACCGCTGCATTTGCTAAAATCCTCATTTCTATAATGCCTTTGTTTTGAATTTGATAAATTACATTTTCTATCAACTTCTCTTTTTAATCTAGATGATTCTTCTTTCTCTTGATAATTCTATCCCAAATTGTTTAAGAAGGGTATTTAATATTTTGAAGATATAAATGTGATACTAGGGGCCACGTTTAATGCTGGTTAAAAGGGCAATTATTATGTCTACACAAACTCAAGTATTAACACTTCTTAGCCTGTGCTCCTGTTCAGTGTTTCTCATGTTCTTGGAAGAACAAATCTTGTATTAATTTAAACAAAATAATTGCATTCCAAAGTCTACATTTGGAATAAATATACAATTTGTATATTGAATATTTCTATCGTAAGTCACAAGACTAACACAGCTATGACTCTGGTTTTATTTTTAACATTCCTTTGACATGGCACTACACATTATCTGTCAGGTTTCACACCCATGTTCGGCAGTGAAGCAAACTGTCCAGACACTTAACTCTTTATTTAGCACTTGTCTTGGGTGAAAAATCTTGGACACACTTTGTAGATTAGATTTATTTTCCACACATGAATGAAAACTTAAATATAAGAATTGGCTGCCACTATACTACAGAGTAGTCAAAGGCTATATATTTACATTCGCAGCTTCAACTCTAGAATTTTTCCTCTTGCCCTTGCAGGTTTATGGAACTTGGCCAATTTCTCAATGGGAAAGCTGCAGTATTAAACTTATGTTTACATAGTAGTTCTCTGTAACCTGGGCCTAGGTGGCGCAGTGGTTAGAGTGTTGAACTGCAGGCCACTTCTGCTGATTCAATCTAGCGGTTCAAATCCCAC
>JANHFL010002181.1:734216-746505 GCA_032468155.1 Oxyrhabdium leporinum
CTAGTGGGATTTGAACCGCTAGATTGAATCAGCAGAAGTGGCCTGCAGTTCAACACTCTAACCACTGCGCCACCTGACTTGTTTATCCTTGAAAGAGCTGTTAAGGCACCTGAAGTGAGGAACACAGAAGTGTTGTGAGGCAAGAGATCCTAAAATGGGGAAATGGACCATTGAAAATAGCTTCACAGAACTGCAGTATTTGGAACAAATGATTAATTTTACCATGGTTTTAAATTTAGTTCTCTGCAGCTGGTACAAGTTCTTATATGAAAGCTACCAAATTCATAAAACTATTAGGCATAAAGCATTCTCTTCTGATATATTTGGAAATTTGTCCATTAGTACTTAACCAACTATAAGCAACTTCTAATATTGGTATGTATGAAAATATCCTTGTAATGTTTCAGATATTGGCAGACATTTTGACAAAGGGAATGTTTAAATATTACATCTAGATAAAATACATAAGGCATTTTGCTTTTTATGAGCAAAGTTCCTGAACAATGCATGTCCAAGGTCTGTATTATACAGTTTCATGTTAGTACATCTCAGTTCTCCCTTAAGAATAGTGACTGTATTATGAAAGAAAACGGTTATAACTGGAATTAACTCAAAAGTCTGTGTAAGGAATTTATCAACAGCTGTGTTACCAATAGGAGGATCAAATGCTTCATTTGCCAAGAGCTCAATGCATTTTCATTCCAAAGGCAGAATTGGAGGTAATCCAGGCACACAAAAAGAGCTCAGAGTTACAAAGGGGTGTAGTCCCATAGAGTTACTACAGCTGTACAAAAAATAAAAAAATAATGAGCAATAAATACTATGAGAAAAAGAGGAAATTGACATAACCCCTTCTTCTTTTCAGGATTCATACTGTATAATTATATTAAATGTTCCTCCAAACCATCATTTGGGTAAAGCAGTTCAAGAACATCTTTGTCAAGCCCCTAGCAGCCATTCACACTCAAGAAGGCTATATCCTCTGCAGTAGGATTAGCCAAATTCAATAGAATGTAGCTGCACATTTGAAAGAGTGTTTTGTCCCATAACATTTATACAGAATCATATGATGAATTCCCCAGTGTACCTTTTTCCTTATAGTATTTCCCCCCTCTCTCTTACATGACAATTTTTGTATATGATGATGGCTTTAGAGTGTGACAGGATAAACATTCTGTGACAGTTCTCATACTGATAAAGATAGTACCATAGCTATTATCAATCAATGTACATTGATAAAGCAGACAAACCTCTTCTGCTTTGTATTGCAAGAGGACATGAATGTTCACAAAGGTTTGTTTGTTGACTTAGTTTGCCAGTACATATATTCTGATTTGGAAACAGAATACAGTACTTGATGGAATTCTTTTAATCTTTCTAATCACAGCTCTTTAATTTCTGGGATTAACTGTTTCTGGTCCAGACAGCAAGAAGATAAAGCAGTTGTGGGAGCCTTTGAGCAAATTTAGTTAGTAAAGATAGGGAGCAGGGAAATAAAGGAGACATTCAACATGTAAATGGATGAAATCTTGACCTTAAAGGTAGCATATATATTTTTCTATATAGAGAAGGCAAATGAGTGTGGGTATTGCCAAAATTGTAAAGTGGTTTAACATTGCCTGCCTTCTTTCAGAATACCTTTTTTTACTTCCCAAACTAGTCTTCAACCCTGATTTTTCAGTTAATATCCCATCCAAGCACTAACCAGAGCCAACCTTGTTTAACTTTGAAGCCTGAAGTTGGCCAGCTACTGTATCCTGCTGATATATTGTTTAGTTAACCATACTTTATTGAACAAACTGGCTAAGCTCATACATCATACAAAATCATAAATCTTAGCTTACTCATGAATGATGGCTGGATTTACACAACATACTGAATCAAAATCAAATCACATAATTCCTTAACTCAATATGTAAAATCAACCATTGCAACTTATAAATAACAACTTATTGTTTAGGTAGCAGGACCCACCATATGGTTTATTAAATAAACTTTAATTAAGCAAATGGCTTAGTGTGATGTTGAACACAGTTACACATTAATGAACGATCAGCACTTGTGGATAAATTCTTTAGCTCCTTGTTTCTTGCTTTCCTATATATGATGATTAACAAATTTTAGATTTTGGCTTCCTAGGAGTTCTACTCCCGAGCACTTCTACTGATTTTATTTGCTTGAGAACATAACTGTTGCTTGTCTGAGATTAAACTTGATTGTGCAATATTTTCTGAGAGGTACTTTTGAATTTACATTTCAGCTATGATTTAACATAATGCTGTGCTTCCCAAAAATGCTAAAATAAGATCCTAACTGGCTCAAGTTTGACTCAGTCGACCCAGATTGTTGGGGGCAATAGACTGACTCTGTAAACTGTTTAGAGAGGGTTATAAAGCACTATGAAGCAGTATATAAGTCTAAGTGCTATTGCCATTTGATTTTATAATCCATTGGCTTTGCAGCACATTCACTGTTCTTATATATATAATGATGTTGTGCATGCTTGATGTATTGAGAAGTATTATTTTTCAGTCAGCTTGTCACAGAAACTAATGTTGATCTGGGGTGAGAGTAATGATTTGTCCAGGTTGAACCAACTGGTTTCCATGCTTGACAGAGGATTAGGACTTGGATTTTCCCACTCCTAGTCTAGCACCTTCACTACTACTGTACATCTCATTGGCTCACACCTACTGCAACTATGTCAAACAGTTATTGATACTGACAATCTATTGTCACTGATTATAGCTAATGGGCCGTGGCTTTCCTCAGAATTAATTATGCACCACCAGTATCCCTTTTGGGCTGGCATAGTATTGTTCTTTGGTCTGTCTATAGTATGGCATATGTCAGTGAAGTTCAGCTTTTATCTTTATTTGATAAAATTATACGGTTCCATTGCTATTTTCTTTGATATAAAGATTGAAATTTAATTTTAAAAATAATATATTTTTCTCTGGCTCCACAATAATGATTGTAATCAGTTTTTATTTGGAGGTGTTCATATACAAACCCCTCTATTATTTTAGGAATCAAGGAATTGGAATGTTTAAGAAGCCCTGACAATGTAACAAACAAATACAATCTTTATAGTATCTAGTTGAGTGGACAATGCTTACTTCCACTTCGGACAAAATGAATGGGATCCTTGCAGCAGAAAATAATAAGGAGGTCAATAAATCAGCACTCTTCAACTCAGCAGCAGCCCATTCCTTGAAGTGCTGTCGGGGTAGCATTTAAGTTTAAAAATAGCCTCTACTGTTGCTCCAATGCCTTGATGCTATTAACAATTGTTTTTAAGTTTAATCACATAGGGACGCTGGTGTGTGTTGGTGCATTTCCCCTAGTTTTCATTCTGGACCCTCCTCCTTGCTGGTAAAGCACTTGTCCAGAGGCAATTAGGCCCTTGAATAGAAAGAGATTTTCTTGTCCTGACATAAAACAGAATGGCAGCATGTCAACAGAGGTATCTTTGTTCAGCAGCAATTTACAGAGTTGAACAGGTAATGTCTTTATGTGAAAGACACGTTTCCTCCTCCTTCTTTGTCCCCATATACCTATAGATTTTTAATGACCATGTTTAGTGACCATGTTAGTCTTCTGATACCATTGTCTCCTCGAAGTCTGATTGAATGTAATGCTGATTAATAACTCCCATAAGTGTATGCAGATAAAGATGGCTATGGAATAGACTTTCCACAGACAGCACCACATGAAAACACTGGCTTGGAATTCTGAAAGTTGCAGGCTGACTCTGCCTGGAGTTCACTAGATGAGGAAGATTCACCCAGAAAAGTGATGGACAGATTTAAGTAATAGCATCAGTATGAAAGTGACCAGTGATGAAATATTGGATGCTTAGTCATTATTTCTTTATTTATTGGTCATTAGTAGTACATTGGAAATCATCAATTTGCATAGCTTCTAATTTTACTTTGGTGCCAGAGTAAGCGTACGCGGAAACAGACACTGCCTGATTCCTGGTGGTCTTCAGATAGGATATTTGTCAGATGAAGATTCATACAATTCATATGTCACTGTGAGGGATGAAAAAAGTTAAAACATTTACATCTCATATTCAACAACTGTTTCAGGCTAGCATTGTTTTACGAGCAAATTCACAAAATCTGCTTTTGATGATGATTAGAAGATACCAAATTTGTGAGAAACATTGCCCATTTTGCAAATTAGTTACAATAAACAGCCATCTTCATACAACCCTTCTCTTTCATTAAAACTGTATTTCAGGAAGTAGACTTCATCTCCAAAATATGCCTCCACTAAGAATTACTTGGCACAAGATGGCAAGTATTTTTATTAATCCTAATATATTCCCTTGATTTCATACAGAGGTCATGGTATTGTACATCTGGAAATATAGTTCTAATTATAACCGCAGTGTCTTGGCAACATACGTGTGTGTCTTTGTTTTCAGCATCTGTCATCACCTGTCCTTCTAGCAAGTTTTAACTAGTAATTATGACTTCTTTTATCGACATGCAAAATATTATGAACATAAATTACTTTGTGTGAGCCAATTGAGATAAGAGAATGCATATGCAGACTGAGACTCAATAGAGGCTTATATCATTTTAAATCCAAATTTCAACCCACCAAATGATTATTTGTAAACATTATCTGGTGCATTTTTCTATACACTCTAGATGTGTTTTACAACAAATTCTGTCATCCATCATGTTAGCTATAGGTGATGAGAATCATAATAAAACACATCTGGAAGACGCTTTGTTGAATAAGGAGGGATTTAGGAAGTTTTGATATCTTTGGAAAACAACTACTACAAACATATTTTCTCAAGATGGCTTTTTTATTTATTATTTTAGGTGTACTTCCAAACTGCTTCCTGTTGTTAAAAAAATAGTCATGTAGAGACAATTACAACTAGAGTGCCAATAGCTCAGCAAAATAATACAGCAAATTCACAAACAAAACCATAACAGCTTTCTTCTTTATATAGAGCGATTAAGAGCAGAATAACGAAAATGTACTTAGATCTGATTGCCATGGCAACCCATTCAGCTCAATTATAATTCAACAGGGTTGAGAGTAAGCTCTAAAAGAACCTAAGTGTATAATTCAGCAATGTGTTGGGGTTTTCAAGTATTCTCTCATTTTTGTCATAAATGGCTATTAATTGGCTGTGTAATATTTGGGTAGGTAAAATAAATTAGTATAAATTGAATAGACAACTGATTTTATTGTGCTTTTTGATCAGTATTCTCACTCAAGAAGCTACCACCAGTACAAATAACTTGGTTATCTGTCTTGATTAGACTATTCTGGAACAGGAAAATATGTAGCCTTTAAGAATTTTGAAACACTACACTTAAGAGGTCTAGATGGCATAGCCAATGTGAGAAATACTAGGAGCCACAGTTGTTGAACAGCAACATCTGGAAGACCAGCAATTCTGGTGCTTTACCCAGGCCTCTGACAAGAAAAATTGAGACTCCTCACTTCATCATGTTTGCCATTTTTTATTTTTTATGCTTTATTTGATTATAATTTCTTTGTTTTATGGTTGAGAACTATCCAGAGTCATGAGATTTAAGTGTCATGCAAGTTGTAATAATTACAATTAATAATCTTTCAAGATGACTCATTATCATCTTAGTAGCTGTCATTATCATGGTACTGTTTTCAGTTATTTTGAATAAAACAAATCTTGGTTATCAAACAACAACCATGCTAATAAAATCTCACATTTGCTTTATATGGATAATCTGAAGGTTTATAAAAAATTAGAAATTGAATTCCAGGAACTGACAAACACTAAGAATTTTTCTACTGATATAGTAATGGAGTTTAGCCTAGAGGACACCAGAAATAACTGGTTGAAAAGAAGAAAGTGTGAAAAATCAATGTGGCAATACTGGGGATAATAGAATAGAAGACAAAGAATTGGAGATGATCACAAAATATCAAGATCTGAAAATTGAAAGATTATGACATAAACCAGTCACGGTTTATTAGCACAGTGGGCGCCATACCAAAAACTCTTGGATCGCACTTAGAAAATATGCACATTGACAAAATTTCCACCTGTCAATTACAAAAGGCCATACTGCTTGGATCCCAGTAGTGGGGTCCGCAGGGATGGATGTCAACAGTGTCAAAATGGCAACTACAATCAGGCAACTAAACATTGCCCTTTTTACTTAAGCAAAACACAACAAAAAGTGCAGGCTGTGATCATTTTGACATGTTTGCCATTTGGACGGTGTTGATGCTACTTCCATAGACACTTTTGATCCCAGCTGTACGCTTGGTTCTGGTGGCCAAGCCCTTCATTATATTCTGGTGTGCGCTGATGCTTGTTTGATTTGCCATTGCTAGAGTCTCATTTCCACAAGCCCACTTCCAATCATGAGAGCAGTTGGTCTTGAGAGGAATCCAGAAACCTCTTGCAGAAATCTGTTTAGCTCTCTAGTTCTTTAACTCTTGCTGCTAGGTAAGGACAATTTCCTTTTTTATCAAGTTGTTTAGTTTTGGGACATCAAATGCTGATTTTGATGTTTAAGGATTTGCCACGTGAGTTGCGTCTGAGTCTTAAATTTTATCATTTTTTGTTTATTATGTACTTGTATGCTTTTGCTGCTGACACAGGTGCCTGCAGGATGGATAAAGGGAAGAGAAGCAGGGAGTGAAGTGAAGAAACATGCACCATTGTAATACAAACTCTGCCCCTTATGAACCTCTGAGTATAAAGGAGCAGAGTTTGCACTGCAATACATATTCTACCACTAGGCATCATTGTGTTTAGAAATGGATGCCTAGAGCTGCTAAAGGCCAATAATGGCAAAGATAAAAATAATAACAATTTAAGATTACTTACCCAAATTGGAATGCTCATTATTTTCCAGGCTTTTATCCCACTCCTCCAGCTCTCTTCTCGTTTGCATCCTGAGACGGCAGAATCTTTCATCATCATCATAATTGTTGTTGCTGCTGCTGCTGCTGCTGCTGCTGCTACTGCTGGAGGATCTATCCCGAATGAACTTGATTATCTCGGGATCTATTTCATCCATCTCGAGGCAGAGGCAGGGGGAGTGACTTACCTTCAGTGAATCACCCCACATTTTCTCACACATGTCAGTTCCACTGGCATACATCTAGAATTCAGAGACACATAAATGGTCTGGTTTATAGTATCATTTACCATCAGAACCAAACTGTCCTCCTTATAGCTTCCTTTACATCTAGGTTATTATAAAAAAGTAAGAAAGGATGTGGTCCGATTCAGTTGGGAGGGTGAATTGGGGAACTAGTTTATTCAGCTCATTCAGGACCCAGAACATACACCATATCAGAAATCTCCTAATTGCTTTATTATGAGGTTAAAAAAACTGGAGATGAAAAGAAGCAAATCCTACCCAACCCTTTATGTAGAATTTTAGCCTCGTCAGCTTTATAAACAGCTGTACCTTATATCATATCAAGGTTTTTGAACCATTTAATCCAATGTTTTCATTTTGATTAGTAATTCTTTCTGAAATAGGAGGCGGGCAACCTTTGATAGCCAGGAACTGCACAGTTTAAGTTCATACTACAATATTTATGCATTTCTAGTTTCAAAATTGGGAAACAATGGGGCTTCTATTAGGTCATTGTGATCAGAGTGAATTCATTGCTGCTGCTGCTGCTGGAGGATGTATCCTGAGTGAGCTTGATTGCATTGGGATCCATTTCATCCATCTCCAGGCAGAAATAGGAGGAGTGACTTATCTTCAGTGAATCACCCAACATGTCCACAGGAAGGTGGCTTGGGAGTCATGTGCAGCACTGGGGTTTCAGTTTGTTTTCATTTGCTCTAGAATCTCTAGCAAACATTTTCCTAATTTTCCTTTTATCTAGAGATGCATGAGATCTATCACTGAATTGGCCAACTGCATTTCTAGATGAGCCTCCTCATAACAGACATCTTTCAGATTTCTAGCTGAAGTGTTGATATACCAAAATATAGTAATGCATTGCTCTTTAAACTAGTGTGATACAGTGGTACCTTGGTATTAATCATTAATTGATTCCAGGGGGCACAGTGAATACCAAAAGCAATGAGAACCAAACACATTTTTCCCATAAGAAATAATGGAGTGAGTCACAAGGCAGCGGAGTTCTAGTTTGTGCATTGAGTACCAAATAAAGGATGACTACCAGGACAAAATTTCCATGTTAAAATATGTTGAGTACCAAATTCTATGAGTTTCAAAGCAGCTGAGTACCAAGGTAACACTGTAATTCCTATACTATATATACAAAATGACAGAAGATTCCCTTTGTATAATATCAATATATCAATATCAATATATCTTTTGTTTGGAAAACACTCATTTTAGATTAACCTATTTTAAAATAAATATTGGTACATTATCTTACCTTAACCTTCTCTTACTGAATTTAAAGTTTGGAAGCCAAATTTCGAAATGATGCACTTAATCTGCATTTTAACATACAGCATTATTGGTGGGTTATTTAAAAGAATTATTGATGGCATGTACTAGTAATACTAAAATATTTTAGAATTTAAGAGGGGGTGAATATATGAGTTTTGTCTTGTTAAATTATATCAGTTTGTTAGATTAGAGCTCTAGCACTAAATACAGTTAGTTCTCAATTTACAACTACAACTGGAATGAGAATTTCTGTTGCTAAGCAAGGCAGTTGTTAATGTTAAAGTCATGCCTGATTTTTATCACCTTTTCTTGCCATGGCTGTTAAACAAATCACCAGAGTTGTTAAGTGAATCATGTGTTCATAAAGCGAATCCAGCTTTCCCCATTGACTTTACTTGTTGGAAACTGCCTGGGAAGGTTGCAAATGGTGATCACATGACCCCGGGATGCTGCAGCTGTCATAAAAAAATGCCAATTGTCCAAGTGAACATGTGACATGGGGATGCTGAGGTGGCTGTAAGTGTGAGGGCCGGTCATAAGTCACTTTTTTTCAGTGCAGTTTAACTTCAAACAGTAGTTAAATGAACAGTTTTAAGTCGAGGACTACTTGTATAGAAAGCCATGTGACACTTTTACATTAGGGTACTGTATGCCTCAGAAGTAGTTTACTGTACAATACATTACCTCACTGATTGGGATGCAGTCATTCTTACAGTGATTTTCTCCTTTATCATCAGTTTCCCAATCAGTCAACCAGTTGCTGACACAGGTGTGGTCACTTTTACAAGCTTCATACCTATAAGACAAAACACAAAAGTAGACGCTTTATCTGTATTTTTAACCACCCCGTGTAATGCAACATAATGTGTTTTATTTTTTCAAAAATCAAGTCAATGCTCCTTCAGGATATGATTGGATATTATTCTTTACAAGTGTAAAGGGCAGTTTAAAACAAGGACATTTTCAGGACAAGGAAGGGAAGAAAAAATAATATACCTAAACCATGTGGCTTGTTACAATGATAGAATATATATTAAAAAAGACCTGTAACTTTCCTAGGTGATAGCTATTAGACTAATAAGTAGGGAAGAATACTTAATGACTAGAGTTGTGGTCAAATCCAAGCTTCCAAAGAGTGATACTTTGTCTTCATTATTGCAAGGTCAACCTAGGGATGAAAGTATTCTAGCCTGGAGAGTTAGTACTGGTCTGGAATTTACAAAGTGCACTTCATTGTTTCCATTTCTCATTTCTCAAAGTCTTCCAGTGGTTCTAACCATATAATTGGCAGAAAATTGGAAAGGAAGATCAAAAAAGACCACTCTGTTACTGTTATGCTCTAAAGTACTACAGGTTTTGAAATAATACTTTGCAGCAATATGGTTGGTAAAATGCTTCTCTGAAAATTATCCATGGCCCCACTACCTCTATCTGGAATGTATGATTGTGTGTGGGTTCTGAATGAAGCCAGGAGACCATCTTTTTGTGTTAAGAACCTGAAAACAGAAAGTAGCATCACCTGAAATTTAAGATTCAGTTAAAAAAAATACGCTAGCCATTCCCAAAATCTTCAAAATGTCCAGTTAAATTTAAAATTTTATTTTTTGAATGTCAAGACTTTTGCCAGCACCAGCTTTCAAAAACACTTGAAAACATCAAAGGGTACAGAAAAACTTAAGGTAGATCTTTAAACTGTGGCAAACAAAAATTGGTAGCTTGATCTATGGAACAAAACTATTATAATAACAATAGAATAATAATAACAATAGAAAGCCATTTCAAATTCTTTTTTTCCTAAGGAATATCATCTTAAAATGAATGATGAATTGTAAATAATACTCTGTTCTGCCCTGGAAAAATGCATGTGGGTTTACTTCTCAACATTTTTTAAATGCTAAGAGAAAGTTACTGATAAGTTAATAAGATTTTAATAATAATGAAATGGCATTGGAAATTTTGATTTCACCCCAAAGAATGAAAAATTCAAATTTAACCGCAAACAGAATCTTTTTATTTATTTATTTAGAAAATAGCAAGAAGGTCTACCTACCAGTTATCACAGAATCTTTGGCATATGGGAACAGAAGAAATAGCAGCTGTTTGTTTGGGACGGGCCCATTGAGCAATATATGGTGAACACCTATAAAAGCACTCTATTTTCTTCATGTAAGTTTCACACCTGTTTTTATGGAGAAAATATTCACTTTGATTATATGAAAAATCTTCAACAAACGAAATGGAAAATTGTTTGGAAAGTTTAATTCAGTTGTTCCTTAGACTTGTAATTCTAAAATTATACTACAATTTTATTTAAGTAAATACTAGATTTCATCTCAAGGCTACATTAATACTTTATTAATCTCATTGATTGGGTAGCAACACCAAAGGGCTGAATAGAAGATTTATTATTTATTTATTTATAAAATTTATAGGTCACCCATCTTACCCCTTTTTTCACCTTGCTACATTGTCTTAATTACAGGTAGTCCTTGATTTAACAACCACAGTTGAGTCCAAAATTTCTGTAACTAAGTGAGACAGTTAAGTGAATTTTGAGCCATCTTACAACCATTCTTGCCAAAGTTATTAAGTGATTCACTGCAGTTGTTAAATTAGTAACACGGTTGTTAAGTGAATCTGGCTTCTCCATTGACTTTGCTTGTCAGAAGGTCACAAAAGGTGATCATATGACCCTAGGATTCTGTGACCATCATAAAGGTGAGTCTGTTGCCAATTGTCTGAATTTTGATCATGTGACCATGGGTATGCTGCAACAGTCATAAATGTGAAAAATGATCATAAGCCACTTTTTTCAGTGCCATTGTAATTTTGAATGGTCATTAAATGAACTGTTTAGCGAGGGCTACCTGTATTTGCTTTAATTCAATTGCCTTGCATTGAATTAATATACTATAAGTCACTTTGGGAATGTTTGGATTTTGGACAATTAAAAAATAATTATTAATATAACTCTACTTTTAGAAGAAGAACAACATCTGAAGCACCACTTGAATATCATCAACATTAACAAAATCACCACCTGTCAATTGCAAACGGCAGCTTTACTTGGAACAGCTTACATCCTGCGACGATACCTTTAAAGCCATCAAACATCTGTCTATCCCAGGTTCTTGGTAAAGACTCAATAGTTGGATAAAAATGTCAAATCTAATCTAAACATTTGGCTGATTGTACAATAAAGCATAATAACGTATTAGATGTATACTTATGTCACCCAATTTCCAGGAACTCTTTATGTTGTGCTGTTGTTACAAACAGCAATTATGGCAAATAACATATTCCTAGAAACGTGGAAAATAAAAACAAAACAAAACCTACGCTGGGCTAAGATTTCCACATCTGTTCCAGAAGGTGGTATGTACTTTAATGACTGGTGAATGAGCCAGTTCTTCTGTAATGTCTGCATAGCAACAGGCAGCTGTGGGAAATTAAAAACCAAACAATTGTTAATAAAGGCTTACTTTCTAACACAATTATAACTGTGAGGCCTCTGAGCTACTTAAATACCCACAAAAGCCAAGGTTGTTACAATTGGAATTAAATTGTGGGACACTTTTAGATGAAGAATTGTTTTGTTCCCCTTCTTGCAAATACCCTTGAAAATTCAGCTTGTCTGCCTCCTAAATCTATGAAACTCTCAGAGAACTGACAGCTAATTAATACAGTAGTTGCTTTTCTATGCCAACATCTGAGCAAGGACAGCTATCAACTAATCACATGTAGCTATTTGCCACTATGTAATTGATTACTTATTTTGCCTGTTGATTTCATACCTTAAAAATCTATCTATCTATCTATCTATCTATCTATCTATCTATCTATCTATCTATCTATCTATCTATCTATCTATCTAT
>JANHFL010002181.1:748538-761191 GCA_032468155.1 Oxyrhabdium leporinum
ATTGCTTATAAGCTGTAAACCGCCCCGAGTCTTCGGAATGGGGCGGTATATAAATGTAAAAAATAAATAAATAAAAAATAAATAAATAAACAACCAATTATTTTCCTGCCTCACCCCTTTCCTCTTCTAACTTTCTTCTCTGAAGAAGAGTTTGAGAAATTAGAAAGCTTCCAGTAAGTTTATAAAATGTGATACAATAAAATATGATCCCTATAAATTTGATTTTTTTTTCTCATGGTGAATACTGTACAATTATTGTTGTTTTGAACTGAGAATATCAACATACCTTGTGCAACCATTTCAATTCAAGAACTTTGTTTGTGGTTTTCATATCTCAACTTTCTACAAAGAGGACCGTGTGAACAAAGTCTCCCCGTAACAAGCATGCAACATATATATACGCCGTATTTTTATCTCCCATCGCAGTGCTGCATTCCAGTATGCATCCTCTCTCTCAGCCCATAAGATGTAATATAAGCAAATATTAGTAACTGGGGTTGAAGCAGCTTTTGCTATTGTAGGAGTGGCCAAGTAATTAATGAGAACTAACTATGTACTATACTACATTAGTATTCTGAAGTAGCAAGTTGTGCTCCAGCACAACTTGAAAAAAGTTTTGTGTTCATTACTTTGTGTACAATATAATCTTTGGAATGTATTAATAATCAACAGGCTTCTTTACCCTGTTGGCTTTCAATATTTATCTTCTCATTAGCAGAATATATATGCTGCTTTCTATGATGAATCCCACGAAATGACATAGAGAAGATACAGACACTTGACTTCTTAATATCTCTTGAGGAATCAAGGTATTTTTGGGGTCCCAAACTTCCTGGCCTTTGCAGGATATGAAGAAGTTAATGTTGTTTCACAATATAGAATATAGAAGAATAGAGTTGGAAGGGACCTTGGAGATCTTCTAGTCCAACCCCCTGCTCGAATAGGAGACCCTATACCATTTCAGACAAATGGTTGTCCAGTCTCTTTTTAAAAGCCTCCAGTGTTGCTTTGATTTCTCTTTAGTTGTATTGCAACAATAAAACATTGAAAACATTTTTTTTCTTATCTGAGAATCTTTGACCTGGAGTAATAAACAGTGTTGCATAATTAAAAACATTTCTGTATTAGAGGATACTTAAACTGGAGTAACAATTGGTGCATGTGTGGCACATTCTTTTGTTTGCTAATTTATAAAGTGCAAGAATACCAGAGCAAGACCACCTTTTGCCAGAAAGCAATTTAACTCCAATCTCCAATTCTCCTTGACAAAATAAATAAATTAAATATTGTTTCAAACATGAATTAACTCGTATTTTCAATAATTAATATTTGGTTTTTACAGGATGTGAAATATTTGGTTACTGAGGAGTTAAGGAGAATTAAGCATTTTCCCTGCCAGTGCACTTAAACTACAATTGCAAATGTTGTTGACAAATGTATTTTTTTCCCCCTGGTATGATTATTAACAGTGGTAGTTTTGGCATAATATGGATGGTAGTTACTTGAGCATTGCAAACACATCTGTTTACTGATGGTCTTATCATCTTGAGGACATACAGTATGTATGTGTGTGTGTGTGTGTGTGCCTTAGAGTAGGCATTGACTCCTGGTACCTGCCTGGACAAATCCCTTGTAGTTTTCTTGGCAAGATTTCAGAAGGGATTTGCCATTGCTTCCTCTTTCTAGGGCTGAGAGAGAGTGTCACTGGCTCAAGATCACCCAGATGGTTTTGTGCCTTAAGGTAGGACTAGAATTCAGTCTCCCAATCCTTGGGCTTTTGCCTTAATTGCCATACCAAACTGGTTCTTGCGTCCCTGTCTTATATTAATTATACTACAACATTGCTACATGTGCATACAGCTTAGCAAACATGATCATTTATTTCCATTCACTTATTCTAAAATTAAAATAATACACTGTCATTTTATGGATTCTCTGGATTTTATATTCCTTTTGTTTTGAGGAACTGATATTTAACATCCCTTATCAATTTAGCTCCCTTTCACACTATTAACTGTTTCCACTTCGCAAATTCTTAGACACAGTTTGAGGCCAATTTATGATTATTCTCATGTCTATCATCCTTGAAATGCAATGAAACCATATGAGAACTAGTACTGTCCAACTAACCATTTTAAAAATGTGATTAAAAAAAACCACGAACTAGTACAAATGGTATCTAACTGGTGCCCTGTCCCCATTCACAGTCTATTTCATTCTCTGATTAAAATATTTGTAATGCACTGGGAGAGGGAGGATAGGTTTATATTTATTAAAATAGCAGAAAAATTAAAGCTTGAAGTTATGATAGCTTATTTCCAGCAGGAGTTACATTGTATAATACAGTGTGTAATGTAATAATAATGTGATTTACATTGAACAATAATGTAGCTATTTTTATTTAGCATGTTGTATGAATACACCTGCCATTTATTAACTATATCTATGGTGCATTGTACAAGCTCAGCTATTACATAAAAAGATTGCTAATATATAGCACAGTTTCATATCTGATGCAAAGATGGATTAAAAGTAAAAACAGGCCTGATATTACATGTGTAAATGCATTTAATATGTTGTTTCTCTTTGAACAGTAACAACCTGGAGTGGAATGAAGAGAAAGAATAAAGGAACAATGCCTCCAAGAAAGGAGACTAGCTGTTTACAGTATGTAAGGATCTAACTTAAAAAGCCATTATGATACCCACTAATTTTTCCTTCCAAAAGGGAAGTTTCCATCATAAAGTGATGAACATCCTTCTAAGTAAAGATTTGCCAAAGCAAGGATTACAGAATTAGTACTAGTAATTGTTCTAATTAATCAGTTCTAAGGCATATGAAGCCAAATGTAACCACTGATTGCTTACCTCTTTTTCTGGCCTTCTGTTCCTTTCTTTTCCCTCTAGAAAGAGACTGAGTAAAAAAAAAGTTTCTCGTTTTTTTTCTGTCTATTGTACCCTCTGTATAAATTGTTTGTCAGCAAAAAAACATAGTTTGCAAAGTAAAGATTCCTGGAATTTTGCAAAAGCTAACAGAATTATCTCTAGGTCATTTATAGCTGGGATGTTGACTTACTTGCTTTGTTGGATTAGAGAACAACATTTTAACTCTAGAAACAGCCAATCAGAAACCTCTACAGAAGGCCTGAAAACTTGCAATTCATCTAATAAAATGCTACAGATAGACATTGGAAGATATGCTCATATTCACTTAGAGCTGGATCACATTGCCCATTCATGGATTTCAACAATTAGGTATACAGTATTGATCCTGAGGCTGCAGAATTGTCTTTGAAGTATAAAACTGCAACAGGTCCCTCTTCTTCCTTCATATTTTAAAATCTCCTTTTAGTTAAGGATATAAACTGACTCAAGACAGCTTGGGAATCAGCTTTCCTATTAATAAAACCATAATTACTGAACTTTTGGTAGGCTGCTATGTCTGATGTGACTATGCTAGTTATGCAAATATTTATACTTATAAAATGTCAGCTATATAACTCCATCTTTGATATTCTAGGAATAAGACTGCAAAAATTCGGGAGTGTCATTGTAATACATCTGGAAGATACTGGATTGGATTCACTTATTTTATATAGTTATTTAGAAAATTTACATTTCTAGTTTCTTTGAATGTAGAGCAAAATATAATTATTTGCTCTCTTTTTGCTTGTTTTCAGAAAACAATGCAAAACTTTATAGGCATAATAGATACTATATATTAAAAAAATCACAATCCTTGAAATCAAAACTCCACACAAAGATCATTTAAATTTTTTCTATGCATTTTATAATGAATTACTAATGATCAGATAAAGTTGTAAAACAGGTAAAAATTAAGAACATCTTAGTTGTTAACAGTCTGTATTTGTTATCTGTTATGATAGGATCACCTCTTTTTGAAGAGGCAGCAATTCCACAAGGAAAGAGAAGGAAAGTACTAAATGTTCAATTTTATGTGAAACTGGGCACCAAGTTTTTGATGATAGTGATGCAGAAAACATTGTTTCCAGGACAGAAGCCAGAAATTATAATAACTGTATATTTATTAAAAAGTGTGGTGGTATCAGCTCAAAGGTTCTAGATTGGCGGGGGGGGGAACAACATAAAAGTTTCTATGATGAAATTTATTTCATATTTACCTAACAATACCAAGTAAACTGTATGCCTTGAAATTGGGTGTGTCTGCAAAGATAGAGTTGGTAGATAAATTATAGTGACAATTTTGTATAGAAAGGGAGGCTTGTTGCCAGACAACCAAAACTGCAATACATTACAAAACTATTTTATTTTCCTTTGTTTCTTCCCCAAATTGCCACATAACAACTGGAGTTCACAAATTATGTTATATTATTATGTGCTTTATGGTAACACATTGTATAAATTAACCTGTGAGTTTATGTTTTCAGTCTTTTCCTATGATTCCAATATTTTTTCATATATTTTGACACAACTAATTTCCCTTTATGGATGTATGTGAAACATTCCAAAATGTCTTTTATCAGTAAATGTCCCACCTCACTCACAGAAAGTTCTTTCAGACAAGATATTAGCAAATATATTTGAAAACTGATCAGGTCAAATTGACCAGGACTATGTCACCCAGATGATAACTAGTGATTGTTACTAAAGCTCTGCAAATATACAGGCAACGTTTAACAATTTTCCTGTTTTTTTAAAAAAAATCTATATATTGATTTCTTTCCAGGCTGAAAATTCTTGTCATCTAATATGGAGCAAGACTGACAGCTGAGAATAATGCTAAAATCAAGACCAGTCACATAATTCTTGTTAAGACAAGATGTTATAACAAGAAATAATTAATACTGTAATAGCATTAAATAATACAGCTGTAATATAGTTAAAAGTAGTTATTGAAGAATATTTTTCAAGATGTGGGCAAACTTTGGGGGTTAGTGGGTACTGTACACAAATAATCCTCAGTTTACAACCATTTATTTAATGACAATTCAAAATTACAATGACACCGAAAAAAATGACATGACAGCTTTTCACACTTACAGCATCTCCTTGGTCATGTGATCAAAATTCGGATGCTTGGTACTGGCATGTATTTATGACAGTTGCACTGTTCTGGACTCATGATCACAATTTATAACCTTCCCAGCCAGCTTTCAACAAAGTCAGTGTGGGAAGCCAGATTCACTTAACACCCCATGATTCAGTTAACAACAGTGACAAAAAGATGGTGCAACCCTCACTTAACAACTGCCTTGCTTACCAATAGTTGTGCTCAATTGTGGTTGTAAGTCGAGGGCTACCTAAATTGAGATTATGTCATGCTTTATGCTTTCAGAAAAGAACTGCTACAACTAAGAATGGCTGCTACGATCAGCATGGTCAGACCTAAAACACCATTTGTCAAAAGGTAAATGATTGAAAAAGAGCTGTCTATCACTTTGTTTGCAGCAGAGACTAAAAGCAAACATACGAATACAATTCATTTCTCCATAATTGCCTAGAGCAAATATTTAACCAGATCAAAAGATGCTATCCAACAATAACTGGACAGCATATGAGATATTTTTCTGAATTGTTTTATATATAAATTATGTGTATTATTGTTTTTATAATATTTAACTTGTATCTTTCATTGTCATTATATTGTTTACTTCTATGGATTATAGATAAAAATACCAAATGAAAGTCTGACTAACTGTGAACAAAAGCATGCTGGTATGTGCGCACTGATAACCAAAATAATACATTTTATGAATATGTAAATGTATGCATGTCTACTCATATAGAAACCTAATTTTAAAGTAAAAATTTCTTCAATTCTAGGTATAAGTTAGCAGTAACACTAAGATTAGAGCATTTATTCATACTGAAGAGCGAAAGCAAGGCTGTTTATTCTATTGGTGCAATGTTGAAGCCCCAAAGGCACTTGCAACAGCTTAAAATTGGTTTATTAGTTTATAGCTGTTCCACAACTTGCTGCTCAATGTTGATGTTTAATGTTTGAAGTGATATAATAGGAAATTGTGGAGAGGAAATAATATTATATGTATTAAATCAAATTGAATTTAAATCACATTTATTTTTTAACCCCGAGATCCGGCCACGTTTTGGAACCTGATCCTATCCTTGGACTGCTATGATTAAACAGAAGCTCTCTCTCTGTTCAAAACTCTTAATACTTGTTTTGCTAAGCAAAGGAATATTATGACACCAATGACTTCATTTGTTGTAAAGACTTAACAAACTGCATAAAATCAGAAGAAAATGTAACCTTTTATGGGACTAGCAGAAAACTATTTAAGAAAGAACTATTGAAAAATAGTGATGGTCAGTTTATGTGTGAAAGCTCTTTGTTTTGATGTGTAAGTAGCCAAACCAATTCAACAATAAAGGCAAAGTATTTCATTTACTATAACATTCCCTTCAGTTGTAATACTGATGGTGTGTATGTACCTCTGCCATGGATACTGCTGATAGTTTCAGTTATAATGGGCTATTCTAGAAATACTCCTGCGTAAAAGAATACAGGTAGTCCTTGACGTATGACCAGGTGGTTAACAAATGTTCAGTTACAATGAGCTTGAAAAAAATATTTATAATCTGTCTGAAGTTATGACTGCTGCACCACCTTTGCAGTCATGTGATTGCATTTTGGTTGCCTGGCAACCAGCTCGCATTTACAGTTGGTTGCAGCGTTCTGCAGTCATGGTGATTGCTTGTTATGATTTTTTTGCCATATTCCAGCAAAAAAACTGCCCATTTGATAAAGCTGATTTACACTTATGAGCTGGTGGTTCTCTTAGCAGCTGCAGTGATTCACCTAATGTCATAAAAACTGTTTTGGATTGAGTCTGGTCATGTGGTCCAATTATGGTTATACGTTGAGGACTATTTGTATCCTAAAAACTCGCAGAAATCATTATTTTCTTTAGTAATATTATTACTTCAAACAATTCATCATGTGCTGACGTTTTTTAAAAAGACTTCCTGAGATTAGATGTTAGCCCTTCAAAAACAGATCGGCCAAGATTTTATTCATAGAATTTAGAAGTTGTTGCAAGAGACTGGCTGAGCCAAGGGGAGGAGTCAAATGGGAAATTAGTCTGGAATTCCTACGTGAGCATAAGACAGCAAATCGAGACTCCCTTTCAATGCCATTAAATCTTACCTAGTTTTACTCAGGTACAAACTGTCAGAGAAGATTCCTGTGTATAGGCTTGAGCAAAAAAACCCAGCTAATTGAACTCTTCATGTGTGGATCTGATTGTTTGTGCCAGAGTCTAATTTCTCTACTGTCTCCTTTCCAAGAAGTTACCCTGACATCAATAATCAGGTGAAGCTGTTAATATTTGACAGGATATGACTGTTATCCAATACTGTTGCCTGCCTTGCAGCTGGAAATCCACTTTCAGAACAGACACAGGATCAGAAATAGCTCAACAGGTCACAGACATGGAATGTTCCACACTTACAACCCATTAGGCAACTCAACTAGGTACCCCAAACACTGGCACCCACTCCCACAACTCTTCTTCACCACACATTAAGGATAGCGGCAATGTTTCTCCTGCTGTCAAGTGATATGTTCTAGGAGGAAAAAAAAACGAGCTGGAAAACCCACCCATCATTGTCCTAACCTAGTCTTAAATTTGGACAGCAAAGACAGCAGCTGCATAAGGATCAGCAGTGGGGCAGCAGAGCAAAGGTGTACCAAAAAACTTTCCTTCTCCAGCTTTGATAGAATTGGAGAATTGCACTGGCAGCGCCCTTAGGAGCCACCGCTGCTGAACGGCTATGTAGGCACGAAAGTCCTAAATAAGAGTGGGTTAAGGTGAGTTGACAGGAGAGCTTCACCATTCAGATTTAATCTTTTAGGTATTTTTAGTGGATCTCTGTAACGTTACGTTATCCGCCTTTGTATTTATACAGATCCACCGTCCCGTCATACTTTGCGAGCCAATTCCGTTAAGAACACACTTAACAGTAATTTTTTTCCGCGCGCTCCCGCTCCCCCTCAGGTTCCCCTCTTCCCTCGGCCCAGCCTTCATCATTCCATAAGCCCCGCCTCCCGGGGTTGGCCCCGCCCCGCCCCTCGAGTCTCCTCGCGCGTCGGCAGCCCCTCCTCTCGCGATACGTGGCCGAGGTGGGGTGGGCTTGTCGCAGTGTCCAGCGTGCTCGTCGCTGACAAGAGCGCGGAGCGATGCCTGCCTGGCAGCTAAGCGGGGAGAGAGGCGCTTCCCGAGATCGTCTCCCCCTCCCTGCGCGGCCATGGCGGGCTGTTTAGCGCGCGAGCCCCCGCGCTGAAAAGTTGCCGCTGCCATCCCCCGTCATGAGGAAGGGTCGCCCTCGGGGAGAAAAAGCGGGGCCCTCGGGGCTCTCGATTCCCCGGAACCTGGAGCAGCCCACCCGGGTCCCCTTAGATGCTTCAAAGAGAAGAGCCTATGCGGCGGCGGGGAGTGTGAGAGAAGCGGAAGAAGCGGGTCCAGGCAGCGCCCCCTGTAGGGAGCCGCCAGAAAAGGTACTGAGGTGGCTGGAGAGTCTTTGGGTCCGCAGACGTCGGTACAGCCAGGGATCAAGATGGGGGTTGATTACGGAGGCTTTACGTTCGAAGGGGGGAAAAAAAGAGATTTCTAGGGGTACTATGATTGCTGGTTGGAGTCATCCAATGTGGACAGCCGGATGTTCCTCCGTCACTGCAAGAGGAGACGCTGGGTGGGTGGAAAAGAGCCGTTGTGGAGATGCTCTTCCAGGGATGCCGAGAGAGGCTTCCTCTGCTGTCAGAAAACTCATGGAAACTTCTGCATGTCTCTTGTGAAGCCCAAGAATAACACCACCGAGCCCTTTAGGCTAATTGCTGTAGTAGGGGATGTTCACATTGGATCTCTTAGGGTGGGGACGTGCCTTGCAGGGTGATTCCTGTAACCTGCGAATGGCTCTCTGATGGTAGATCTTGTGTGTTGAGATATTTGGTCCAGACCAAAGAACCAAAGTCTCAGTTAAGAGACAGGTAGGCACACATTTTGGTATAGATTAGTAGTGCTTCTGTTTGGTACTCTTTATTATTAGTATAATTTGCCCCGGAAAAAAATACCTACAAAGCAACTATGTGGATGATTTATCTTCTTCTCTAAAAGCTAAAGATTAATTGTATAATGGATAAATTTACAGGTATGATCTAAACCTTCCTGATGATGTTCCAGAGGATTATTTATAATTACATTATCCTTTGCCTGGGTGAGGGAGCTTAAGGTTGTATACTACAATAGTAACCTTCTGAGGTAGCTTGGACTGAGAAATAATGATTGGGCCAAAATTCCCTGGTGAGTTTAGTAGTTAATTAAGGACTAAGAACCTAAATGATAATTATACTGGCAGGATAAGTACTGTAGCCTATTCGAACATGCTCTCAAGTGGACAATAATAAATGTTGTGGACTGGTGGAAGGAACAAAATAATCTCTCTTGTAATAGAGGATTCATTAAGGCTCTTTTGAATAGGTACTTTTACAATATAGGTTCTATTTGTACAGTATTAACCCTGGTCCTATGCATGATACTATAGCAAGTATCATTAAATACTTAGTTGCAGCTGATGCATGAAAACTAATTTGACAATTGGTTTTCTTAATCAGTGAGCTGCCCAGCTTATTAGACATTAGTCATGACTGAATATGAAGAAGTAGAAAGTGGGATAGTCCATCTTTCTCTGGAAGATTGCATTGACTGAGTACTAGTCATATTTTAAGTCAGTAAACACTATTTCACATGTAGGTAGTCGATTTACAAACATTCATTTATTGACCATTCAAAGTTACAATTGCACTGAAAAAAGTGACTTATGACAGTTTTTTACATTTATGATGCAGCATTCCCACGATCAAAATTCAGATGTTTGGCAAATGGCTCATATTTATGGTGGTTGCGATGTTCCTGGGTTATGTGATCACCTTCTGCAATCTTTTGATAAGCAGATATAATGGGAAAGCCCGATTCATTTAACAACCATATTACTAACTTAATTATAGTGATTTCTTAACAACTCTGGCAAGAAAAGTCGTAAAATGGGAAAAACTCACTTAACTGTCTTGTTTAGCGAGATAAATTTTGATTTAATTGTGGTAATAAGTTAGAGCTACCTGTATTAAAGAAGAAGATTTTAATGCCATAATGCTTATGCTGATCTTCAAGGTTTGAAGAGATTAATCAAATAAAAATGTATGCATGGTGTTTATATATATATAAACATACAAATATATACATACATATATACATACAAATATATACATACATATATACATACAAATACCCGCGAAAACCTCAAGAAACATATATATATATATATACATACATACATACACACACACACACACACATACATACATACATACATACATATATATATATATGTGTGTGTGTGTGTGTGTGTGTGTGGTGTTACAAGCATATAGTTCCAGATGGACATTCTTTGTATTTGAAACAAAAACACTAAGCAAAATGACTACTTATTCAACTGTTTATGTTGGAAACAAACATTTTCTGTTCTATACTTATTTTGAGATGATGGCTTGTAGATAACAACCAATATAAATTGGTTAGCAAGGAATCAGATTTCCAGATAGGTTCAGGTGGGTTTTATAACTGTAGCTTGGCTACTGCTATTACTATTGCATACCTTGTAATGTGTGAAGATAATCCAAAAACCAGATAAATATCCAGATGGACTGACTCTTCCGCCATAACAAATATTTTCTACCTGCACAAATTTGAATCAACTATCAAAAGTTATTCATGAACTTTAAAATACAGATCATGATATTTAATTAAACTGTTTTATTAACTTAAACATTTGCTTATAAAAAAAATACAGGATTTTGCAGAAATGAATTCCCTTTAATTTTTTTAACAATCTTTGAAGGATTGTATTCAAAATGCTTGCAAAATCCTTGCTTATTTTTTGGAGAATGGGGAAAAATGCCAAGATTTTATTTTTTTCCGGAAGATGATAAATTTATGTATATATTTACTGGGGTGCATAGGTCCATCCAGTTGCAGCTCTGATGGGAGATAACAGGTTGTGGATGAAGCTAATTACACACATATAAGATGACCTGTGAATGGGAGATGTATGCAGAGATGACCCTAATGGAAAGAGTTCCATCTGAAAAAATTCTTGTGGGAAGAATTTTTTAATTACTGTGGATTTAAAACTAAATGTGGTACAATTAATTAAACTTAGGTAATTAAAAGGATTGGGTTTAAGCATACCAGCAGTTTTCATTTCCAATCAGTTAATCATTTTGAATATTTCATTCTTCCTTTGAAACATTTGCTAAATAGTATTCCATTGCCCAATGTGAGCATTTTTTTTCCTCTTGGAGGATGAGGATAGAACAGAAACTGACTTACAGTATAAGTTCATTGGTGATAACCTTATGCATATCTCGATATAAATTGCAAAATTTGAACAGGTACTTTTATAATAGCTCAGCTTGTTCCAAATTGCTGGTCTGCTATTGTCTCAGTATGATGGCACAAATAAAATTTATACATGTAAATGTTCAAAAATATGTTATATTTATGAAATCTCTGAAGAAAACACCTCAGGAAAATTTCCCAATTTTGACTTTCCTAAATAAGTCAGAGTTTTAGTAAATTAAGATGTAATAAAGTACGATATTAAGAATAACTTTTAAACAATTTGAGGTAATTCAGCAGTAATATAGAAAATCAACATTGTAATCAAGTTGTATTTTCATCAGCTAAGTTTGACAGTATATGGTTAATACACCAAACCTTAAATGTCAGGGATTTTTAATGAAGATTGTAGTATATAGTGCCAGTAGTGACATATTCTTCAAACATATGTATGTATGTATGTATGTATGTGTGTGCATCACAAATTCACATTGCTTGCATTTTTATGAATATTTTTTGTAACCATGGTTGTGTATTTGGGAAATAATATAGATCTGGCTTTGGAAGGATGGAAGGAATTTGAAACATTACCACCTGCTCAGGAGACAGACAACTTTTTCTCGACTGCCTTTTTGGCATAGAAGATTAATCAGTCATGAGTTTTTTTATCTCAGTTTACATCCAGGTTTTGGAAGGTACTTTTAAAAAAATTCCTGGATATTCATATTCATTTGACATATTCTCATTATCTGCAATTGAATAGGTAGATGAAAACGATTAACACATTATTTGAACAGTATTTACTTTAGTATGTCTTGTATCAACAGGGCACTTAGACTGATTTATTGCTTCTTGCAGAAATTGTTACAACTTTGCATTCCTTTATAGATTTGTCTCCCATCCCATTGCTTGTTCTCCACAGCATCTGTCTCCACTATTCCCTATAATCATGTAATTTCACAATAGACATAAATCGCTGCAATGGCTTATTTTCATATTAAACAGATTTTGGGAATAACAGATATAGTTTCTCCGCATTCAGTGCATTAAAATGAGATTTCACTGTATTTCAGATGGTAAGAAAAGTTCTTTCACTTGCTTTAAAATGGAATACATCAATCGTGCTTTATTTGAGCACCCCATTGCTGGTTTCCATAAAGTTCTGAATGTATGCCTGCGTGCCTCCTTTCTTTCTTTCTTTCTTTCTTTCTTTCTTTCTTTCTTTCTTTCTTTCTTTCTTTCTTTCTTTCTTTCTTTC
>JANHFL010002181.1:761291-774272 GCA_032468155.1 Oxyrhabdium leporinum
TCCTTCCTTCCTTCCTTCCTTCCTTCCTTCCTTCCTTCCTTCCTTCCTTCCTTCCTTCCTTCCTTCCTTCCTTTCTATTATTTAGATAACTTGGAGGATTGAAAATAGAGAAAAGAAAAATATTCTATGCATATTAATTACACTGTGGGATGATAATTACAAAACCTTTAATTTTTTTAGGGACAGGCTGCACAACTTCTCTTAAAGGAATGGTTAGATTTGGCCTAGGCTGCATACAACGTGTAGCATATATGCATAGACAATTAGGCAACAAGGTTGTGATGAGGGATTTGGTGTGGGGGTTTCACTAGGTTTCTGCTTTTCTTTTGTCTGTCCAAGACCATGGGATTCAAAAGTTATTGTCCTCTTACCTATTAAACATTAGCTCAATAGCCTATAGTTTTGTCTATACTTGCCTGATTCCATGCAGGAAAGGACCATTAGAATATTGTATCTGATTCAATGGAAGGGCTATCCTTAATCAGAGATTGTGTTAGGGAGAGAAGATTGTACTTCTATCTGCAGTTCTAATACGTGAACTGCTTCCCAAACTAGCATACAGTGAACTCCAGGATAAAGGAGACATTTTGCTTCATGCCAATCAAAACTTCAGTTGCTATTGTTGGAAGAAGCACTTTCTAGCTCCTTCTAAGATCTAAGTCTGCATCTATTGATCTTTACAAGCTGCTGAGCCTATCTTCAAGAGAGGAAGGACTTTTTATCGACAAGTTGACACCCCACTTTCGGATGTGGGAAGACAAAATGAAAGACTGTAGAGCTGGTCTTCGGAATGGGTAAGGAGTGATCAAACTGCTAAGGAAGGAGTTTGAGTAAATATTATCCTTCAGAAAAAGTAAAGAGTGAAAAGCAGCACAAAATATCCTGCCTTAATTTTGTTTGGTATAAGCTGAAATAGACAGAAGTTCTGAGAGAGTTTTGTGTTATTCCAACCTGCAACAATAAAGAACATTCTTGGAATCCCGTTGTCTACCTTGAAGGGCTGACAATATAGAACACATCATACATACTGAGTCCCATTGAACTCAGTTTAAAGTGTAAGATTATGCTGATATATAATACTTTATTTAAATGTTCAAATGCATCCTTAAGATGATATATAGGAAGCAATGAGTAGGAATTCGAATTTAAAAGTTTAGGGAAGCAGATACATTTTTCTTGAGTTCTTAGGAAATCGAGAAATCTAATTATTGGGTATATTAAATTATTTTAGAAATAAGCATTGTTGTTGACCTTTTTTTCTGGCTTAAAGAAGTCTAATATATAAGTCCCAGGGGTAAGGAGTGTGGGGGTGCCTCAACATGTCCATGGGCCATTGTATCGTTTATAACACATCTACCAAAAAAAGGGAATATGATAATCATGGTAGTGGTGGAAGCTTTAACTAAGATGGCTCACTTCATAGCCTCCTGGTTCTGCACACAGCCAAAAACTCTGCTCAGCTAGTTTTAAATCTACCATTTACATGGTTTAGCTTGGCTTGGCTTCAGATTGTGGTCCACAATTCATTGACAAGAGCTTTTCCAAAGTCTAGAGATCCAGATCCATTTGTCTTCCATTCATCACCTGGAGTTAGATAGTAGACAGAACTAGAAAATGGGATTCTGGAACAATATCTCAGATGTTTTATTAACTACCAGCAAGGCAACTGGACGGACCTCTTAGCACAAGCTGAGTTTGCTTATAATCACAACATACCTTCAGCCAAATGACTCCATTCATGGCTAACTATGACTCCCACCCCCAATTTTTTCCACTGACATCACCAGCTTCTTCTGTTCCAGCCTCAGATCAGCTCTTGTAGGAACTACAAGCAATTTATTGAGTTCTCCAAGCTCATTTACAGAAGACCAAGGATGATTATAAACACTTTGCTGATCGTCATTGCCAGGCAGACCCACTGATAGCCCTGGGGAACTTAGCACCTTTTTTTCCATCACCTGTCAAAGAAATTGGATCAGTGGAAGCTGTCATCAACCCAGTTACTTTATGACTAAAGTTACTTTCTAGTTTCTGTGTTCATCCTGTATATTATCATTTTATCATTCCTTGCTGGTACTTTCCAACCCTCATTGCTCTTCCTCACTGGCCTCCGCCAATTGTGGTTGAAGGGAACCTGAATATGAAGTAGACTACATTCAGGACTCCTAGCTCCATTGGGGACTCTGGTATCTGATGGACTGGAAGTTTTATGGACCAGAGAAGCATTCTTGGGAAGATGTCAATGACGTTCATGTTCTCTGCCTCACATACCTGTTTCATTGATGACACCCAAAGAAGCCAAGGCCTCAGTCTATAGAAGAGGAGGGCCCTAAGGAGGGTGATAGTGTCATGGCCAGCTCAGACTTGGAGGATGAAGAGTATCATCAGGGTATTCAGCTGAAAGTTTTGCCTCATAAATAGAAGAGGCAGCTATCACTGGTCACAGAAGACAAAGAGGCAGAACTAACACTTTCCTTCAATGCAAGGACCTGGAGTGACGGTAGGAGAGCTAAACAAAAGTAATCAGCAAGACTATTGGCGTTAAAGGAATTACCCCATCAAAGGAATAAATCAGGGTCATACTACCCCTATATAAGGGGAGCCATGTGCCTCACAGATCTATTGATGATTCTCCATTTACCTCACCATCAGGTTCCTCAACTTCTTAGATGTCTTCTCATTTGTTCATACTTTTTGCCATTAGAGTTCTATGTGAAAATCTTCTTAGTAAAGATAAAAGATTTGCCTATAAGATGTAGTAAAGATAAAAGACTTGCCTGTGTGTTTGTAATTTCTGTGCACCAGAATAGGACTGCTCCAGCCCCACTAGCTTTCATCACCCTGCACTCTTTGGCTCCTGCCATCCTGCACTCCACCCCCCTAACTGATGTTTTGCCATCTCATTATTCCCATTATTGACAAGGTGTATCCAATGTGGTCCTTCATGAGGCAATTGCTGGCTACATGGGGCCATCTTCCCCAGGTTTTGTAAGGAAATTGCTGTGCACAAACAAGGGTAGAAAGTCTTGTGCAGCCACAGCTGCCTTACAAATGGCTAGGCCAGGTATGCCTCATCAGCAAGAGCGGCAAAAAGGTGAAGGTCAGCTAGAGTGGCAGCATTGTTGTAACTTCAAATGGTCGCTGAATGAATGATCATAAGTCAAGGACTACCTTTAACAAGAATGTAAAGAGAGTGTCCTGGTGATGTGAACAAAATAGCTTTTAAAGTCCTATATACCTCACATTGTTGCCCTATCCTTGTGTAACTCAGTTTGTCATCCATTTGATAATGTGTCATATACTTATTAAAGTATATATGTCCCTTACACCCCATTGTCTAGAAGTTACAAAACTGTGATGCATACCATAAAAATTAACACTGGAAGAGGTACTGTACGTGGGATGAATTTTAAGAAGCAGGACAACAATATAAGAATAATATCAGGACATTTCAGTTTAGTCTAATTTAAATTAAATAATATGGTCAACAAGGCTACTCACATGTGTGTAATATTTTCATTCTTCTATCACATTAAAGATTACAATTTGCTGGTAATTTTTCAGAAGAATGAGTTACACATGCAACATTTTTAGAGAATGCATCTAAGGTTTTAGAGTGTTCTTTTCTAGTACGTAGGAGCCAGGATTAACATGTAAAAAGATTGGGAGTTAATGCATTGGCACAGAAAATGAAAGCTGTGTGGCAAATGGAAACAAAAGGTATTTCAGATGAGGAAATGGCTTCTTCAAACCTTTGTCATTCAGTTTTACTTCCTATGAATAGAGCAATTATTTTTAAATTATTTTAAGTTAATTTGCTATTATTTGGAAGAATATACTGTAGGGATTTTTACTTTTTCATCAGAGATAATATTTGAAGTACATAGGACACACACTTGGTGAGCTGGCCTTATAAATGGATTGTTAAATTCTAGGAGTTGTAAAGAATTTGGTATTAGGTATTATTTGCCAACTCTATGTATTACATTTGAAATGAAAGCTAAACCTGCTTTTTAAAATTGATTTCCATAGAAAATAGCAAAGGCAAACAGCTGGTGGTTTCATGTAACTTGTCTGAATAGAGCGGATTTAAACAATTCCATGGCACTTATCAATGTTCGTAGGTGTCTCCAAACAGTGGTATCTGTTGTCATAAAGGCTGTTTTATATTGTATAGTGTACTTTCTGTGCATTGACTTCTGAATTTTTCCTAAAAATCGGAATAGCTTTTTATATTGTACAATGGCAATGGTTGTCTATATCGTCATCCTTTTGGCTGGTTTTTTTTCCTGAGTACACTGTTTTAAACCTCCTTTAGTTACTATGTTTATTTACAATTAATTTGAATTAATATGGCTACATTCTTTGAATGGTACCATGTCAGGAAAGGCAGAGATTTATAAGTATTGTTCAATCTCCAACATTCTCTCTTTGGAGAAGATTAAAAGTGGATTATCTGGACTCTCTACAATCAGGGTTCTGGCAAAGATATGATATGTCATTAGGTATATTAGTAGACTACTTTATTGGAACCTGGATGGAAATATGTATCTATTCTGATTCTTTTACACTTCTCACTGGCCTTCATATTATCGACCATGGTATCCTTCTGGACTTCCCAAGAGAGTTGGGGACACTGAGTTCCAGTGGTTCTGCTCCTTCCTTGGTGGGTAGTTCCAGTTGGTGGAGGGAGGGCAGAAGAGATCTGCCTGATGGCCACTCCCTTGCAAAATGCTTATATTAACCTTTAAAGCCCTAATATGGTTTGTCACCTAGTTATCTGCAGGGTCTCATTCACTCATCAGAATTGGACTGGCCAATTAGACTTCCTAGGAGAAACTATCAGTGGTGTCCAACTTTAGAGAGGTTGAGGAGAGGAGGGAGGTTCAGCGGTGCTGATTTTTAATGGCTGTGCCAGTTCTCTAGAATGGCTTTTCAGTGGACATCTCATTGGATTCCAGCCTGATTTCCTCCCAGAAACTGCTTAAAACAACTTTTCCAGAGGGCGTTTGGGCCTAGAGTCCATCTTAGCTTTATTAATTTATTCTTTTATTAATGTGTAGACTTTTTATTTATATAACTTTTATTGTATATTGCTTCTTGTGTATCAAGGACCAAGAGTCCTTGGGAATTATGAACTCGGATGATGATGACGACAATGGCAAAGCCATTCCAGAGAAAGGATGGTTAGTAATTTGTTATTAGTTATCATTTGTGTCCCAGTCACCTCAATCTAGATCTTGGTGACTGATTTGATTGAGGTTTCAGTCTCAGGTTTCTGATGATAAGTGCCAGTCCTTTTCATAATGAACTATATTGTCCACAGCTTTGCTCTGGAAAATCCTTGGATCTGAATTATTTTACAAAAATCAGATTGGGAGAGAGTATTCTATGTCATCCTATAAGAATTTACCCTTCTGGGTCCTATACTAGTGCAGTTCCTAGGTAGAGGAGAAGTGTGAAGATAAATCTTAGTGATAACTTAAAGGTAATAGGCTTCGAGTGCGCATATGTGATGGTTGCAAGGACAAATTAAGGACTTTCCTCATGTTTTTCTGGCTTGCTGCATGACAGATTCTCTTCATAGGCTCCTGGATTTTATTGCAGACCTGGATTTGAAAAACCTGGTGTCCCTGACCTTATGCTGGAGTACTTTTATTTTCAGTTTATGAGGGGGAAGGATCTCTGGGAAAACCTGAGAGTTCACGACCTCCATTGCAACTGTGGGTTTTCTGAGGGAGTTTTAGCTCTGACTCATGCAGGTGATTTACAATTTAGCTGGTCTTTGTCCCAGAATAGCTGGTACATGATCTGAAGGACTATGTTGTATGAGGTCTTTGGATATGGTTGAATTACTTCCTGATTTGCTTGAGTTTAGTTATTGTTTCAAATCACTGAGTATTGTTAGAAACACTGCCTCATTTTATGAATCCCAACACTTGAGAATATCCTCAATATACTGAATGCATGGTGAGTTAATTCACAGGTTGCCAAACTGCTGAGAAAATCATTCCCAGGTATCCTCTTCCTTTCTTCAGATTCTTGGGGTTCAATGGTTTAGTGAAGATCTGTGGGAGATAAAGTAGTAGAAGAGGCGCTTAGGGCATAGGTGACGGAAGACTGAATAAGAACTTGACAGAACATGTGATCCCGCTCATGTTCAAACCTATGCAGTGGTGTTCAGAGAGCAAATTGTTCATATACCTCCACCCTTATTGTATCAGTGCCTCAGTAGCTCTGTTTAGGGTGAAGTTCTCTCTATTAGGGAGTGAGTTAGAACAAGAGCTGTCCACGTGAGTTGTCTTGGCAATATTTTGCTTATAAAAACTGCTCAGGTTTGCTGCAGTCAGGACTCCACAAAGGTGGAATCTGAACAGTTATCAGAAATGAAATCTTGCAGGAATATCTGGAATTCTTTTAATCTTGTGAATTCTGAAGAATTCAGAATTCATTAGGTGAGTCCCACTGTGCAGTCACAGTGTTCCATGGTTGTGATCACCATTTGTGACCTTATGGTAACTTCCCCACTGACTTTGAATAATTACCCTTATGCTATATATTAGATAAAATAAAATTATTACAAAATAATTAGTCAAAATAATAGTCACATAAGTTTCTTTCTTTTTGAATGGATTGAGCGGGCCCCATCCAGTGAAAGTCAAACTTGCGATTTGAAGATTTTTCAGTGTTAATAAATAAATAAGAAAAAAAAAGGAAATTCCAAAGTGGGTAAACAGATGAGATTTCACTGAAGTTTGAGTCCTCAAAAAAGGCTACATTAATTGGTTCAGAGCATGATGGAGTCCTGTGACCCAATTGATCATAAACAACTATATGTTTCTGCCATCGACTCACCTGAAACAGCTGTCTGGAGTGCCTATGGGTAATCTCAAAATGTCATCTTCATCTGGAGAGAATTTTCAGCAGTCTGAATCCTATATCCAGCTGCCTTTCGACTGTAATGTCACCCATGGTCCATGGAACATCAGTTTGCCATTTCCCACCAGAACTGGTTCCAGGAAGGAGATTTTCCTAACCCTTTTCACTCAGGATTCAAATCAGGGTAAGGCACAGAAACTGTGCTGTCACAAGACCTATATAGGAACCTGGAATGAAGCGCCATTGCTCAATGTTTGGGAATTTTCAGTGGCCTTTGATACCTTTGACTATGATATCCATCTGGACTTCCTGCAGTGTGGGATAACACAAGTTTAACTTTTAATCAGCTAAAATCTAATAAAAACAATTAAAATTTCAAGCAATTTAAGGGTCAAAAGCAACACATTTTAAGTGCTTAGAAAAATATTGAGAACCAGTGTAAGATTATTAAACTTGAGTATAATGAGGTCCCAATATTATGCACTAGTTGATAGCCTAATTGGTACAGTATATATCACACCATTTGAAATTTCCAATACTTTTCATGGATGCCTTATGTACTGTATAATTCTCTTTTGCATGACAGTAAAACAGAATTTAAGAATGGCAACATTTTTCATTAGTATTGCTTGATAAAATAGCTGCACTTAAAATTACTAAAATAGTTTTGTGTTAATACATTTCTTATCTATTTCTATGAGGGAGTCCAAACAGTGCAAGTCCTCATGAACTTTTGTAGAGTAAGCTTACTCTATTTATTGTTTTGCCTTTTTTTTCTAGGATGTTGTAACAGAATCCATTTCTTTGCGCTGCCGAAAATTCAGCAATCCTGATATCTTTTCATCTACTGGAAAAAGTAAACTCCAGCGACAACTGAGCCAGGATGACTGCAAGCTGCGAAGAGGTAGTTTAGCCAGCTCTTTATCAGGTAATTTACTGCAATTATATAATAGCTTGATTTTAAACTTTGACCACTGGTGTAAAGATGTAGAGACTATGAAATTAAGATTGCATGATTAAACCATTTGCAGATACACACAATCTAATTTCATATCACTAATAAAGGTTTGTTGATACCTTGACTGCATCTTTTAAATATATGTGATCAAGAGCTCTTTTTGTAAAAATTCTTATCCAGGGCCAATGTGGTTTAAGACATTTGTGTTAAAACTGTTCCTTTAAGCTCATTAATTGTATTCTATAATTGAACTGTGTTGCAAATTTAGGAATGAACAACTAAAATGGACTTTTTTCCTTAAAGGAAAGCAATTGCTTCCATTATCCACAAGTATGCACAGTGGTGTGGCACACACATTAGGACAGCCATCTGGGGAGTCATCAAATCTGGTCCGCATGAGAAATCAATCATTAGGACAATCTGCTCCATCACTTACAGCTGGTTTGGTATGTTTCAATATATTTTTTTTACAATTTTATTAAAGTAGGTTATAGAGAAAAAAAAGCCATAGCTTCTCTATAGATTTTTCTAATTATTCCAATGATTACAGTGTTTTGATTTTGAAGTTATTCTTCACATTTTAGTATATATTTGTAAAAAAAAATAGGGTAAAAGGAGGATAACTGTATTTTACTAGTCATGATGAGTACCATCCCTACTTTTTTCCTGAAGTATTTTAAAAAATATTACGTCGGACTTCTAACTTGGATTAAACTGTCTGGCAACTGAGAGTTTTAGGAGTTGATCTTATGGGGTAAAAAGAACAGTGTCTGTACTTTGGCCTTCATATGTGAATGAGTCCCCTTCCTGATATGTGTACACTTATGCTTATTTACCTAGGCTTTGGAGAACTGAACTTGTTTGTCATTCATATAGGAAGTTCTCAGTTTACGAGTGGTTGTTTTGAAATTATGAATGCTTGGAAAGGGTGCTTTATGATCAGTAAAGCTCTTCTGCTTGTTGTAAGACGTGGCGCTGCCTCTGGGTCATGTAATCATGATCTGAGTGTTTGGCAACCTGTTTGCCAGCACCCCATACTCATTTATCACCAATTGCAATTTTCTCTGCTGGCTTTCCCAGAAAGCCAATGCATAAGACAGCAGGGAAGATTGCAAGTTACTGTCACCTGACAAAGGATTTCCCTCCCTTCTACCTCCCTGTGATGATGGAATCCTCAGTGGGCTGCAGAAACAAAACTGGGATCTTCAGATCTGAGCTTGGTTTCTCTAGCCCAGTGCAGGAGTTCCCGTCCATGCATGGGAAGCTGCTTGCTCTCCTGCTGGTTATCCTGCAGGTTGTCAAGTGCCCTGCAGGTTATTAAATGTTCTGCAAGTTTTTATAACTATACAGGTTGTTAAGCGGACAAAGTGAAAGAACTGGCTGCCGAAGGAGTACAGACAGTTCTTTCTCTTCATCAACTTAATAACCCACACTGTCTCAATGACCACAATTGGGAGAGTTGGGATTGCGATTGCTGAGTGAAGTAGTCTCATGGGCATCTCGTTTAAAATCTGCTTCACTAAATGACTGAGATTTTGGTCCTAGTTGTCGTATGTTGAAAACTACCTGTAATGGAGGCCTTCTGATTTTCAACCTATACTTATGGGGAAATAAGAATATTTGGCATAATACATTCCTCAGCTTGGAATACTTAATCTCATTATGGCCCTTACAAACTTCAAAAGGTATTAAAACTATTGTGAGATTGTCCCAATTTTAATGTATTCTTTGGGATTGTTTAATATATTCTCTCTGGTTCAGAAAAATACAAATTCTTCAGTTTACTTCTTCAGTTTACTGAAGAATTTCATTATTGGTGTACTGAAAGTGTCCATCCAATTTAATAACACACATCTAGGTGAAGGCTGAAGTTCTTCATGGTTTTTAGATGAATTGTTTAAGATGATGCATTTGATTAAAACAAGATATTGAATTATAAAATTGAAAATAGAACATGATTTTTCTTTTGTTTGGTCTGTTAATTGTAAATCCCATTGATTTTAAAAATCCAAAATCATATTTAAATGTTTATGAATAATTGCAGCTGTGTAAAGAGCATAAATGATTTTTTTCTGGGACTTACATAGGAGTTTCATTGTGGTAGGTTAAGCTAAGAGAGAGTGACTAGCTTAATTATCAAATCCAAGTGAAGAAATGGGCCTCCAATCCAAATCTAAACCCTAAAGACTGCATTACATTGTTTTTGTGACATCTTAAACTTGTCAAATTTGTACTACAAGAAACCTGTATTCTGCTATCCACTTACTAGATTTACATTCTCCTAAAACAAATGGCATATATAAGCGAACATATTTGCAATTGCAGTGGAAAATTGTAAACTGTCACAATCTTTATCTGTTTATGGCAAATGTGATGCAGATCTATTAATTTTGTGCATGTATGCATTGCAAAATTTTAAGGTACATCTTTAAGGTATGGAGACCGCAATTCTTTTTACACATGGTATGAACTTCATGCTAGTGGTGCCATCTACTGGACAACATATACCTTTCGAAAAACCAGAAAAATAATTAACAGAATTTTAAAAATTGGGTGATTTTAAGTGAGGGCTTCTTGCTATAGCTGATGTTGGAGGAAAACCACATTAGTCAATACAGGCAGTCCTTGACTTATGACGAGAATTGATCCCAACATTTCTGTTGCTAAGTGAGACATTTGTTAAGTGAGTTTTGCCCTATTTCACAACCTATCTTGCCACAGTTGTGAATCACTGCAGTTGTTAGTAACATGGTTGTTAAGTGAATCTGGATTCCCCATTGACTTTACTTGTCAGAAAATCGCAAAAGAGGATCACATGATCCCGGGACATTGCAACCATGATAAATATGAACCAGTTGCCAAGGTCTAAATTTTGATCAAGTGACAATTGGGATGCTGCAGTGGTCGTAACTGTGAAAAACAGTCATAAGACACTTTTTTTCACTGCCATTGTAACTTTGAACGGTCACTAAATGAACTGTTGTAAGTTGAGGACTATATTTTTTTATCAGTAGTACAAAGTCACATAAAGGTAGTCCTCGACTTACAACCACAATTGAGCCAATTTTTTTTGTTGCTAAACGAGACAGTTAAGTGAGTTTTGCTCCATTTTATGACCTTTCTTGCCACAGTTCTTAAGTGAATCATTGCAATTGCTAAGTTAGGAGCATGGTTGTTAAGTGAATCTGGCTTCCCGATTGATTTTGCTGGTCAGAAGTTTGCAAAAGGGGATTACATGACCCCGGGACATTGCAAACATCATAAATATGTCAAGCGTTTGAATTTTGATCATATGACCATGAGAATGGTGCAACGGATGTAAGTGTGAAAAATGTCATGTCAGTTTTTTCAGTGCCGTTATGACTTCGAACAGTCACTAAATGAATTGTAAGTCGAGGATAACCTTTAGTGGCCCCCCAAAAATTAGGAGTCTGGTTGTACACTTCATCAGATGTTGCTGTTCATGAAAGTTTAAATTAAATTTGTTAGGTGGAAAAGGTGCTCTCAGTCTCCAGCTGAACTTAAATGATCATTCTGGTTTTTTTTAAAGCTAGTAATTAATTTATATACTAAAATTATTTGCCACCCATCTCATTGTTACATGATTCTGAACAGCTTGCAATCCAAAGAAACTGCATTATAAAATATTAAAACAGTAACAATAAATACACTAAATTTAAAAAATAGCTAAGATAGTGGGGGATGTAGAATAGTTGGGAACGTCCATTTAATCGAGTAATCACATCTAGGATCACACAACCCATCCGATCCCCAGGCCCACTGGCAGAACCAGGTTTTAAGACCTTTATGGAAGGCCAAGAAGGTGGGACATATCCTAATAAGTAGGATGTTCCTAGGGGTTAGCCGCCGTGGTGGAAAAGGGCCTTCTCCTGGCTAGGAAACTTCATTCAAAATAACAATAAAACAGACATGCCTTGTTTAATTATTGATATAGTCTGTATTTTTTGAATGAGTACTCATTACAAATTAAAATATAACATAAAATTTATATTTGTCTAGAATCTGTAAGTTGTATGATAATAACTTTCTTAGAGTAAAACTAAATTCATAATGATTTTTAATCTGGTAAAGCTTTAATGCAAGATTACATGGCTGCAGAACTGCATTCTTATCCCTGTTTTGCTTAGGTGTGTTATATGAACTCATTAATTTGTTTCATGATTTTTCACAAGTGGAAAGAATATAATTTACATTTCTTTGAACGTTTTTTAAAATGTGGATTATGACAGCTGGAAAAGACTTAATTAAGGTTGAGGCTGGAGCATGGCTTTGACTTTTTAATTTTTGGTAAAATAAATTATATAGCTAATCCAGTAGGATTAGCTTCCCATACTGTGCTTGATAATTTTCAGTTAAACGTACATAGGCAGCTACTTAGGAAGAAATTAAGCCTGTATGGTTTTTTTCCTCTAGTTTTCTAATATCCTAGTGATATGGCATGCTAAACAGATTTTCAGATAGCAAATAATAACTTTGTATGTATAGATAGTATATACAAAAGATGTGAGGTAAATGTCACATATTAACTATGTAGGATGTTTTTTTTTAATCTTTTCAAGCTCCAGTTTCCTGAATAACTTTGTGATTTTGAAATATTGTAGAGAACAGTATTCATGCTGGTCTATTTCAGTGTTGTATATTTGTCTCCATTTTCCTTGGTAAGGGACTTTTCCCATGTGAAAGGGAGAATTTGAAACAGTGTGTTGTGGTCTCTTGTATTGTTTGTTTTACTGTAAACAACTGCCCACACTGCTGCCATTGCCTTTTAGTGAATGGGCCAAGTAAGTCTGATAATTGCTGTATTTGCTTATCTCTGAAGATCTGGAGCCATCAATTATTGTCAGAGTGGCAGAACTCTGCATTGCTGTTTGCAGAGTTAGGCATATGTTAATTCAGAAGTTTAATTGTTTCATATTTAGGTAATTATGCCAGCTGTTTCAGGCAGCTGGATGGTGTTCATTTTGATACTCATGCCAGTTGGTCCAGTTCAGTGTTTATTGTGTATTATGAGTTGCAGCACTGTATTGTGCCTTCATAATATGTCAGAATATTAAGATAAAGGTATTCTTAGACTTAATGACTCATTGTTTAGTGGATATTTGAAATTATGATAAACACCCCCC
>JANHFL010002182.1:0-15778 GCA_032468155.1 Oxyrhabdium leporinum
GGGTCACCAGTCGGCATTTCGCCGCCGACTGGTGACCCCCATATGAGTTTAAAGTGTGGTATTATCTGTACTCCAATCATAACTAACTTTAAATCATCAGTTGTAGAGGATACAGTATGCTGTCACTGCCCTATTCTGGTGCCTGGAGCCTGTAAGATAGAACAGAGTAGGCTGAAGTTGAATCTAAGTAAGAGATTCTTGTTGTTGGTATTCCTCCACCTAGGATTAGGAGACAACTAGCAGCAGATGCTGAAAGAACCAAAACAAGAGAATGATCAGCATCCTCTGAATGGATACATGCCCCAAACTTGTCAACTTAGATCTAGGAAGAGTTTTATGGCAAAAACAAATATTTTTGAAGACACACAGTAGCAAAAATGAATTAGAAATGAAGGAGAGAATTAATGGAACAAGGAATAATCTCAAAAGAGAACATGGCTAAGGGATCTGATCTCCTCTATGTCATTGAATAGGTTGAGGGTGGGAGTGCCTAAGGGTAAAACCAATATGCTCAAGTGGGGATTGCTAGCGGATAACAACATGCTGTGTGAATGTGGAGAGGTAAAGAGCCCGGCCCATTTATTGATCTGTCGAATATTACCAGTAGAATGCACCAAGTGATTTGTTTCTGGCTAATGATAAAGCCAAAAAGGTGGCCTCATTTTGGCAGTTTAAGGTTTGATCTGGACACACACACACACACACACACACAGAGAGAGAGAAGCTCTTGGTCAAAGAGTAGATGGATGCATGCCTAGAGGAGCTTTTGCCCGGCTTCAGCTGGTGGACCAATTGCAGCTTAATATGATGCAGGAGAAATTAGTTATACAAGTCATCCTTTCATTACCATCTGGTTGAACTACTGCAACACACTTTGCATAGAGTGGCTCTTAAAGACTGCTCAGAAACTATAGCAGAATTCATCAGCCTATATGCTGGGTGTATATAATACCAATTCTGAAGCCTGTACACTGATTGCTTTCAAGAAATAACGGTCTTGACTTATAAAGCTCTTTATGGCTCAGCACCTGGTTACCTATAGGGTAGCTACTCTCCAACTGAATTGGTTGATTGATTAGTCTGAGAAACTACTCAAAGCCCCACTTATGAGAAGCAAAAGCAGCCAAAACTAGAAAGGCAGTGGTGGTTTTTGGGAGTAGACTTTTGGTAGAGATCAAGTTAGCCTCCTCTTTCTTGGTCTTTAGAAAACATCAAGAGTAGACTTATATAAGATCTATTTTTCTTAGTTTGAGGACTGCACCATCTCTTACTCTATCATTGCTTTTAACTCATTGTTTATGTATGTATTACTGTATTTATTCATCAGATTTCTACATCTGACTCTGGCTGACTCTGGGCAGTTTGCAAATAAAAATGTTACTGTTTTAATGTTTAAATATGTTCTTTTAGTTGGAAGGGTTTTAATTTAATTGTGTCATTTTAACTATACCATGTCTGTTTTAAAGTATCTGAGGGTTGCTGGATTTTGGTGAGGCGTAAGTTGAATGACTGACTGACGGACTGACTGAATTAAAAAATAAATAAATAAATAAGCAAGCAAGCATCTTAGGGAGGCCATCTGAAAACATGAAGATCACCATAAATATGCCCTGATTCTTTTCTGATGGCAGTCTAGTATTCCAGTTGAGAAAAATTATAAGGAGATTAGAAGTTGGGATGGATGTGTTCACAGAGATCGAGATCAAGATGGTCTTTCAATAGTTGGTCCCAAGATGTTTAGCAGAAAGCCCAGTTTGTTATCAACTCAAATAGTTCAGTCTATCAACAAAGAGTAGTCCAAGAGTCTTTGATAAATACTTATTCCAGCTTATATACATATCAATGCTTGTGCATTGTGCGTACATACATATGTACCTCTGTTTGGATTAAATACATATATCTCAGGTAATAAACTAAAATAAATCAACTTTTATCTACCATGCTTAATTGTAAAAGAAGTACAGTACACATGCAGATACAGGAAGTACACATACATTCATGTTAGAATAGTGAATGCTTAATTAAATAAAAAAATACAAAGCAGCAGTGTTTACATTCTATCTGCTTTAGAGGCTTTCTTTGAGTAGAAAATATGAATATTCTGCTAACAGACATTTGTAGCAGAAATTCAGGATTTGCTTCCTCAAGCTTTGTTTCATCCTTTTCCTATATCCGTCCACTCAGAAAGACTTCAGTCTACTTTGAAATGGCCTCCTATTCTTCTGAGCACTCAACATCCGATTACTAAAGGGAACCCATTTGATAGATTTCTTAATGTAAATTATTCTACTTTAAAATGCTATTCTAATATGAAACAGTTTGGAAAAATTTTATCTGAAACATATAATTCTGTTTTTGTTTTTTTTAATTTTCTCTAGAGAACATCCAAAGCTACTGATCACAGTTTGCCTGCCCTTTCTGAACTTGTTCCCATCATTAATGATCAGTCTCAATATATTAATCATTTAGAGGCTGAAGTCAAGTTTTGCAAGGTATCGTATGTAATACTTATGATCTTCTTTCAAGGCAGCTTTAGTCATCTTTATTCGTTAACATTTGAAGTTTTAACCCTACAATTCTGTATATTATATTCAGAACAGAGATAATTTGTTAAGTAACGGAAAAAAAAGCATTTCATTTTATTTTTATTGGTGAAAAGTATATTTCAGCCAATAGCTTTACATGTACCTGAAGTAGGAAGTTACTGTTTCTAATACCGTATTAAAAACATGAGGATTTGAACAATAAGTAACAGTTTACAGATAGTCCTCGACTTATAGCCACAACTGAGCCCAAAATTTATGTTGCTAAGCAAGACAGCTGTTAAATGAATTTGTTCTATTTTATGACCCTTCTTGCCACAATTATTAAGTGAATAATGGCAATTGTTAAGTTGTTAACATGGTTGTTAAGTGAAACTGGCTTCTCCATTGACTGCTTGTTGGAAGATCGCAAAAGGGGATCACATAACCCAGGACACTACAACCATCATGAATATGAACCAGATGCCAAGCATCTGAATTTTGATCACATGATCATGGCGATGCTACAGTGGTCATAAATATGAAAAATGGTCAGTCACTTTTTCCAGTGCCATTGTAACTTTAAATGGTCACTAAATGAATGGTTATAAGTTGAGGACTACCTATAGTTGTCATTTGATTAGTTTAGGAATATATTTCTGCAGAGTTTTCTGATTATACTTCTCTAACCTAGCTCTGTATCTGTATCTAGTATTCCTTTTCCTATACATGTATTTTGGCTCACATGTGCATAGTTTTCATATACATTTCTCACTGAATATAGGTAGTCATTGATTCACAATGGTATTCGGAACCAGGAACACTATTGCTAAGCAACATGGTTGTAAAGTGTGATGTCATGGATCATGCTGATTCATAACAATTTTTCCCTCAGTTCCGGTTGCAGTCATTAGGCAAATCCCTCATTCTTGTAAGACACATCACATGATCGCCTTTTGTGACCTGCTGGTTTCCCAACTGACTGGTTGTCAGAAGCCAGTAGCAAAGATCGCAAATGATGATTATGTGACTGCAGGACATGTAACTGTCGTAATTGCAAGATGGTTGCCAATTATTCAAATCGTAATCCTTGGTCTTGGAGACACTGTGATAGCTATATCTTGGAGGACTGGTTGCATATCTCCTCATTCAGCACCATTGCAACTTCAAATGGTCACTGAACACATGATCATTAATTGAGGCCTGCATGTAGTTCATCGAAATGGGTTGTTTTTCATTTTGTATGTAATAAAACTTCCCTCTCTTTGTTTATTGTATTTTAGAACTCTAAATACAGGAAAATCTATGCTGTTGGCTAAGCAAATGATAAAAACACAGGTCTTTGATTGTATGCAGGATTACCTAATAAGGAAAATAAATTTATTTTTTAAAACTGATGTTTCATTAATATTACTAGTATTTTGGTGAAAAATGACTTTTATTAAAAGAAAAGTGGAGTATTCCAGTAGCATATTATTTCAAATATGCTAGAACTTGCAAGAAATCCTTTTCTGTTGTTTGATATGTCACTAAATTTAGCTATGCCCCCTTTGATATAAGATTTTATGCAAAATTGAATGTTAATTACACTGCTGTCATTATGTTTGCGAAGAGGATTGATTCCAGGTTTAAATAATTACATTAACAATAATTACTTTCTAGGAAGAAATATCTGAATTGAAAACACGTATACATGTTGTTGTAGTTGAAAATGAGAAGCTACAAAATGATCTGAAAATGGAAACAGAGCGGACCTTGAGAGAGCAAACTGTCCTAAATACCTCAGTAAGTTCTATGGAATTTAAAATGTCAAATATAATTAAAAACGTAGTCTTAAAATTTTATTTAATAAGAAATCTGTAGGCAATTTAATAATGCATCAAAATATGTCACATATATGCAGCTTATGTTACCAGATATATAAACAGAGAGATAGATCTGTATTGCACATAGCATAGTGCACAATTTGCACAATTTAATATTTTGTCTTTTTATAAAATCGTAATAAGTTGAAGAAACCTTAGTAATCATTTAATCCAAACCCCTGCTTTGGGCAGGATCTGTTAAAATATTTTGGATGAAGGGCTTAGTTTCTGTTTGAAGGAGGGGCCAGGATCTAACATAAAGGTGGCTAAACTGACAGACAGAAGGATTTTAACTATGTCCTCAGACCTAACAGAATCGAGCTCAGTCTAGATAACATTACAACTGGGTTGGACTTGCCTAATCAGAGTCCAATTCCAAGTAAATCTGAGTGACATTGTCTGCAAGATTGATTGAATATTTCTTATCATGGTCCTGCAGATGATCCTGAGGCCCAGTGTGTCCTGAATATGAAGTGGGTTACTCTAAATAGGGCTGCTGGCTGATATCAGAAGATGCAATAGGTATGGAGAAATAGCAAAGTTTTGTCATCTTTATTGTCATGGCATAGGTCTGACAGTGGTTCTTACTCAGTTGGGTTCATTCTTTGTCTTCCTCCATTGGTGCTCCAGTCATTGATTCTGGCAAAGCCTTCAGCCCTTAACTTTTCTAAATGTGAAGGGCATACAGATAGGTTTAGTTTATCATTAAATATATGTCTCATCTTGTAGAACAGAATATGCTGAAAATAGAAATAAATTTAGTAGTTATAAATTAATAAATGCAGAGTTTTGTTTAATTAGATATTTTAATGGCTTCATATGTAACAATTAATGGTTGCTTCCACTCATTTTATCAGCAGAATTTCATTTGTGCGACATTGTTTTTCTGTCCTGATCTCTTTATTAAAACTAAACCTCTCCTGTAAGTCATAAAGCTCTTGGGAAAGATCTGGAAATGGTGCAGAGATGATGTTGTAATAGAAGGAACAACTTGTAGAAATAGTTCAATAATTTGCTATATTAATAATACAACATATAAAGTTACATGATTATCATTTGTTATTGAGCTTATTATGAATAAACATAACAAGATCAGTAACAAACATATAAACTAAGGAGAAATTTCCTGACAGAACAATCATTAATCAGTGGAACAACTTGTCTCCAGAAGTTGTAAATGCTCCAACACTGGAAGCTTTTAAGAAGAAATTTGATAACTATTTGTCTAAAATGATATAGGGTTTCCTGCCTAAGCCGGGGTTGGAGTAGGAGACCTCCAAGGTTACTTCCAACTGTGTTATTCTATTTTAAACTTATAGGATATCTTCAATGTGTGCTATGTATATGCATTTTAGGTGCATGTTCACTGTTAATATATGTTTCAGACCCTTCTCTCAAAATCTGGTGTTATAAATGGTGAACATTCTCATATTTGTGGAGCTGCTAAAGCATCTTGTCATGTCATTGAGCAAGCCAAGGCACCTCCACTGGAGTTGGAAAAGTGGCAACAGGAATTGGTCAGTATTTCTAAAATGTTGATTATTTTAGCATTAACAATTTATCATTCAGATAAAATGCTCTACTTTTATCTTGAAAATGTAAACATTTAATCAGCTAATTAATTTAGATTGGTTTAATGAAACATACTGTATGATCAGAAAGTACAGTTCAAAATAGAGCTGCTGATGAGAATCTAATGAAAGACTTATTTCACCTAAAATAATGTAACAGGTTATCATTTTCCCCCCTGATCTTTGTGTTCAGTTCTAAAATCTTATGCAGCCTGGAATCTAACTGTCTATGAGTCCAATTTCTGTTCAGTCATTTACACGGACTGGGTCAGTCATTCATCTTTCCTCCAGGATATTGCTATTTTCTAAGGTAGGAACTGTAAGTGATGGCTAAACAAAAACACTCTTCCGAGAATAGGTGGAAATGCTATTTTAACATGTTTTTAAAAAGCTATTCAGCAGAGCTTAAGTTAAATGTTTTATTTTGCCATGTTTTAAATTTTCATTTTGCAGTTTTGCTGCATATTATTGTATGCCACATTTTTGTTCTGCATTTATTTTATATTTATAATTTTAATAATTAAGTTGTAAGTCTAGACCAAGCCTGTCAAACCTGCAGCCCGCGGGCTGGATGCATCACACACTGACCACGCCCACGCCTAGTTTAGCAAAGGGGAAAAAAGTCACAATATGTCAGGTGACAATGTCGTGATGATGTGAGTTTGACACCCCTGATCTAGACAATAAGTAAAAATATTGAATCCAAGTCATTTTATTTGACTATCAAATTTATATGGCTGCCCATCTCACAAAAGTGACTCTGGGAGATGTACAATAAAACCAACAATTAAAATCATTCAACAAAAATCATTTAAAACTATTAAACTTAAATAAAAACAAGATCACAAGAGAGGATGCATCAGAATATTATACATGATGCAATCAATGCTCTGTATTCCTGCACATATTCCTGCTGCAGGACAATAATTTTCAACATTGCAGAAAAAACAAATTGTGGGTAATTTAAAATAGCCATTTACCAAATAATGTTACACTGATTGCATATTTTGTCTTTGAATGTTAAAGTTTAATTGTCTGTCTAAAAAGGTTCAGAAAAAGCCTGTGATTTAAATATTAGAAATTTACAAAAAAATGATCATCTAAATCCCTAAACAATTTGATTTTAGGTTTAAAGCTTAACTCAGTGGATCTGTATTTTACAGTTCGATGTGCTGTATAAAAGCCTTATTTCAGTCCTCAGCATTTCTAATAAATAATACTTAACAAATTTAATAGAAAATACTAATAGTTAATAGTGCTTAGTTAAAATGAATTAGTCAACGATTGAAACCTCTGGAAAATGCTGCCCAATCTGTTTTGCACAGGACCTAATGATGATGAATGAGTTAGTATATGATTATATCATTTTATTCTTAGGCGGGCATAGTGATTGCTGTGTAATTTAAATTAATTTTCATTTTCAGTTAGTGCAGGTTTGGTATACGGAGTCATGATGGAGTCAGATAACCTTTATAACTTTAATGATAGAAGACAGACAGATTGCTAAAATTTTGCTGATGCCCTGGCAGTCCTGACTATGATTTACCTATAATCGAAGAAATGATAGGTATTAATTTTATTTTAAAGGAGAAACTAAAGTATCTTCATGAAGAAAAGACTGAAGTGTTTGAAGCTCAGATACAGTCTTTACGGTAAAAGAAAGTATACATATTTTTAGATTGATGCTTTATACCTCTGTAGAATTGTCCCATTTTGCCTCATCTCTGTCCATAAGTCAGTAGAAATAAATCATTATTTTATTGTCTGCTCTTAAAAAGTTTTAGACTTGCGCCTTATAGTTGAATAATGAGTCTGTTTCTGCATGTAATTGGATGTATGTTTGTTGCCTTCCTGGTAAGATTGTTAAGTTATTGCAAAGCATTAGTCAGCATCTAGAGGGGAAAAAATCCCTAACTTTACAACCATGCTACCATTTTATACAGATAAACCTTTCAGAATGGTATAAAGCTTGTTTCAGGTCCTCCATGTCCTTCTGGTGCCTATAATAATATTTTTAAGAATATTAGTTATTTGTAAGATGAAAGATTTGTGTCTTTCTATTTTGCATCATGGTTATTTTATGTTTGCACAGTAATTTCATTCATTCATTGACTCATTCATTCAATTGCCCAACTCATCCAAGTGATTCCAGGTGGCTTATAATTCTAAAATTCTAAAACAACTAAAACAAAGTAAAAAAACCTTAAAACAGCAAAAATATCCACAAAACAAATAAAAATGACCTTAGGTCCATGCTGTGGTATTGGCCTCTTTTAGGAAAGGGGCGGTACTTCCTGCACACTCTCCTAAGACACCATCCTTGGAATTAATAATTTTAGTTCATTATCACCCTGTGTCTAACCTTCTCTTTTTAGAAAAGGTTGTTGAAAAGGAGACTGATGTGCAGTTGATGAATGCCCTGGAGGAAGTGGATTATCTAGACCTGTTTCAATCGGTTCCTGCCAAGATCTGAAGTGGGCAAATAAGCAAAAATACAAACTGTTTAAGATACTATCATTCAATTCATTTCATTAAAAACACGCAGACAAAATTTCTAACTACTAAAACTGAGATCAAGCTTTCTTATCATGCTATAGATACATGTTATCCAGCTTTTTAATTTAAAAATATCTGTTTCATACTGGAGTGATGCTTTTTTATTTGTCACTATTCATTTTACCTCTCATTTCTTCTTTCAGCATTCTTTCTTCCCTTTCCCCAACCTTGACATATGGTAATATTTACTTGGGAAATATTTATGCATCTGATGTGGATTGTGATCCATGAAAGGTTTATGTAGTAATACGTTAGTTGTTCTTTAATATGGCACAAAGCTGTGGTCTATTAGAGAGTTTAAAGCAGTAAGAAAAAAAAAGTTGTTCCATTTGCTTTACAATCATTATTGTACTCCAATCTTGTACGCTGTTTATAATGCTTTCATGTTGTTATTGTTGCAGAAAAGCATTATCAGAGTCACAAAAAAATTGTGAAGAGCTGAGCGGAAGATTAAAACATCAGCATTTGATCAATGCAGCAAATAGTTCTAATAGGCCTGGTGGCCTTTGCTTAAATTGTGCACAGCATGAAGCAGTTCTTTCCCAGACTCATTCAAATGTCCATATGCAAACCATTGAAAGACTAACAAAGTAAGCAGATGGGTAATTCTGAATTTAACCCCGCCCCCCTGAGTATAACAATTGTAACAAATAATTTCATGAACATCAGTAATTTTAGTGCAATTGACTATGAAGACCCATTACAATGTAAGGAAGCTTTACAAAAGCATTATTTCTCTTAGAGTATCTTCCTACTCAGTAGCCATCCACCACAGACTCCTAACCGAGTGTTTTATTTGATTGTGGAATGGTTTTTAATGAGTCCCTTAGCTCCATTTCACACATGGCTTCCATTTTCCTTTAACAGAACAAGAAGTTTTCATACAGCCCTTCTAGTTTCTAAGAACCTAAAAAAGCTCAATACTGATCTACATTCCCAACAGAGTGAATTGAGCCATTAAGTAAATATAAATAATTCCGTTTGTCTTTTTTGTACATTAAATTTATCCAGTCCATACTTTACAAATGCTCTTTATATGTATATGTGATTTAAAAAAATGGAAATCACTGGTTGCAAAAAAGCTAATTCACAAATAAACAATAGGATTTTACCAACTGAATGAAGATCTGCCCCAGTTTCATTTTCTCTATTTTCTAACCATAGTATTTAACAATTGAAGTCAGAGTTATAAGTAATTGACTATAACTAGAACCTGTACAAATAATTTATCTGCCATATATATATTACAAATGAAAGGAAATATATATGTCCTAGGAAGCCATATCCAAACAGGCACCATATAAATAAGATGCGTAGAATAGCCTAAAGCACACATTCTGATAGAGAGAAGTTCCCTGAAGAGGTGCTCCAGCACAAGTCTGAAAACTCAGAAGACTAAACCTCTGGTCCTGGTGACTGACCCAGATTGGATCCTGCATATATGTATTGTTTATTCCTTCTTATTCTAGGCAATATTTATTGCCTAGAATAGGCTGCTATTTAGTCTTATGAAATTCTACAGATTTACAGGAAGCTTTCTGATCATGCTATAAAATCACTGAAAATAATCGAGCTATTTTTTTTCTGACCATTTTTTTTCTGTTTGGTTTTGATGGGCATGGGAGTAGCAACTTTCTAAGAAATAAATTCGTTTCTTCTCTATTCTTAAATTCTCATCCTATAGAAAAAGCAGCTGAAAATTAGTTCAGCCATGTTACTTTCAGCAGGAATTGACCGGGGAGAGTTCTTGGGAAGGGAGCTGTAGTTATGCTGAGGTTATCCCTTCCTGATCTGTAATCTAAACCAGGGGCCACCAACCTTTTGGATCTAAGGGACCCCAAAATTCATAATTTTAAATCCCGTGGACCACTAATATAATCTGCCTAATGACCGGCTGGGTGTGGCCAACTCGATGTCGAGGGGCACCTTGCTGGCCTCAATTGCCCCTCCCCTCCCATCCACTCCTCGCCTGATCACTCTGGCTCCTTAGGGCCCCAACAGGAAGCAGTTGTTGGAGCTAAGCAGCCACCACGAGAAAGAGTTGGCAAAACAGCTGGCTCAGTTCAAATTGGATCTGACCGAGAAGGAGGCTCAGCAGAAGCATCTCACTGAGGACTGCGAGCATAGGCTTTCCAAGCAGAAGGAAGACCTGCGGGAGTGCAAGGCCAGGTGCCGGCACCTGGAGGCTCAGTGGGCTGAGATGGTCAACCAGTTGCAGGCCATGATACACTCACACTGGAACAAGGCCCTCCGGCTCTTCACCACCAGCGGCACTTCCCTCTAGCCTTCGCCCAAAGCCCCGCATCAGGTGGCTGAAGCAGACCCCAAGTGGGAATTTCTGCCCCCTCTGACCTGCACAAAAATATCCCGAAGGGGGAGACTCTCTGCAGCAACACAAACGTTGATTGCACGTATCCAGCCCAGGGGCCGTAGTTTGAGGACCCCTGATTTAGTGCAATATAAAAAATGCAAATTTTTCTGCGGACCATCAAAAAGAAACTCCCCCCAAAAGGTATCCTTTCAAAAAGAGAACCAAACAAAAACATATAGTAATATATAGACTTTAATCACACTAAATAATATTGATCATTCTTGATAAAAAGATACTTCATATGCAGAAAGCAAACATATTTCAGCCATTCATTTGAGGTGAATGCATATATGGTAATACTTTTTAAAAGTATAGCCACATATCTTACCCATGTATAAGCCCATCTGCAGATAAGAAGACCCTTGAATTTTTAACCAAAATAACAGAAAAAATGCCCCATCTATGGATAAGCAATTGTGAAAATTAAAACATAAAAATTTTGAAGGTCAGTAGTTTAATAGACTGGTATAAAATATGAATAAAGTACTGATATTAGCTGATAAATTACAAAAGAAAGGTTTACTTACAATTTTCAGACTGCGTTGTTATTGAATTTAGAATCTACAATTACATCCTCAAAAGCAATCTAGGATACTTCCTACTCTGACATTATCAGTAATTTTATGCAGTCTGTGGAACATTATTTTTGTTATCCTGATTAATTAAAACAATGGCATCCTATATTTCTAAATGATGAGTTGCCCAAAATCACATTCTCTATAGCTAAAACCACAAACAATATTTTAGAAAAAATATTTTAGAAAATTAGAATCAATGCCAATCTGTTTCACAAAATAGAAAGCCTGTTTTCTCAGTTTTTTTATACACCATGTAAATAGAAATGCCATGAAGTCATCTTAAGCTTAGATTATTTTCATTAAAATTTTGGTGTTTCAGTTATTCCATAATGATTCAGTGTAACCTGGAAACAAATGAATACCTTTCATTTCGACCAAAGAGTTTTTCCTTTGCTGCAGACTTATTTTTCTATTCTTAAGAGTGCATCCATTTGATATTAAACTGATTATCATGTTAGGCAATGCAAGGAATATTGAAATATCATCAATAACATTGCAAATGAAGGGAAGTGTCTCAGGATAATGTTGCACGCTCCAATCAGAGTCAGTCACTGGAACCAGAGTTTGTTCTTCCAAGCTTTTGGACTCATGCTGGAGTCCATCCTTAGAACTGGAGACAGAGAAGTTCCCTGAGGACGGGCTCCAGCATGAGTCTGAAAGCTTGCAAGAACTAATCTCTGGTCTCAGTGTCCGACTCAGACTGGATGCTGCTTCAATAGCATTATTATATCAAACGTAAAAGAGTGAAGTAAAAAACAATTATGATAGCATGAAAAATGCAAGGTTGTTTTGTGTTATTTGTTTTCTTCTTAGTCCTTGACAAGAAATTGTTCAATCATAACACAGAAACAAAAAACACATTTCTAAAAGGAAGCATTGGGGATTGCTTGTCTTATTCAAGGTATTGTTTCCACAGTGGAAAATGAAATTCAATGGAAAACTACTCTAACCAGCAAGTGTTACTAAAAACAAAACAAAACCCTGTATCCAATTTTGCAGATAAAATATATCCAGCATGAATAGTACTTACAAACAGTATAGTTTTAATCCTTCATGAATTTGATGAAGAGAACTGCTACTGGCACATCATATGGAAGTGAATTCTATTCTATGCATTATAAAAAGAAACAGTTCCTTTTATTTGATCTAAATTGCTCTCTGTTTTGTATCAGTTTGTAGGCTGAAGCAACAAAACGTTTTCAGTATTAAACCACAACTCTTGTAGCATTTGTGAAACTATTGTAGTATTTGTGGACTTCAATTCAGCTTAAAGTGTCCATCTCTGACAAAAAAAAATCAATGTCTTGTGCTGGTTTACAAATGGTATTCTAATATAAAATGCAATGTAAAGTTGGTCAGCTTTCCAGTTTGATCCCAGTAGACAAAAGGGTAAAAAAGCAAGTATGCACCTTTTGACAACATCTGATAAATTCACACATACAAGAACTTGCTGCTACCTTTACCATGCTTACTTTACATAGACAATGCTATTACTTGTCACAGACTCTAGTCTAGTAAGTCTTAGGATCTTGGTTCAACATCGTAGGGACCACGATTTTTATTATAACCCCCTTGAAACTATGATTTCTCTCCAACAAGTTTAAAACTAATAACTAATATAGAGGTAGCTAACTTATTCATCAAACAAGTTGGATGCTTTAAACATCCAAGAATAGTTTTCAATAATCCAGAAAGAAAAGTAATGAAATAAATTGTATTTCTTTCTTAGGCCAAAAGAGAATAAGATTTTGTGGCACTGAGAATAAGATTTTGCCAGAAAGGAGGGAATTAGGTTCCAGTTGCAGCTAAATAAATTCATTGCAAAAACAATAGCTTAGTTCTTTTACTGAGGGTAACTAGGCTATTTTTCAACTTTGGTGCCTATGACAAAGTGCTATTTTTAAGAGCCCTCTTTATGATATCCAAATGCATATCTGGCTCCCCAGAATAGAAGCCAAAGTCTGGCAAGTAATATTCATGGTCTGGCTGAGGATCAATGTGGTGACCATGGGATGGCTTCCACTAATAGCAGTGTGCAGTCATAGATCAAAGCCAGTTTTTTTCAACTTCGGCAACTTTAAGATGTGTGGACTTCAACTTTCAGAATTCTCCAGCCAGCCTGAGACCCAAAGAAAATCTTTTCTTTTCCCTTTTGCTTTATGAATTGGGATTAATTCTTGTTCCCCCAGTGCAAGTTTCCTAATGTAGGTTGTCTCCCTCATGATACCCAAGATATGAAATATAATATGTGTATGTGTACAATATCTTAATTTTTCCTTACAGGATAAACTTGCTTTGTGACAATTGGTGACTTAAATCAAGAAAACTCTACAGCAAAAGAATAGTCTTCCTTTGATTGCTGAAACTATTTCACCTCCTCATGTATTTAAGTGTATTTGTTTGTTTTAAAGAGAAGTGTTAATCAGACTTCTCCGGCATCATGTTTGGGTTATCTGACTGAGGTTTCATACAAATGCAAGGCACTTAAGCAGGTGCCTTCCTTCTTAAGTGGAATATTGCCTTTAAATCAATCCCTCTAGTGGGCATTTGCTACTCAGTCCTACTGCCATTTCTTATTCACCTTTAATTTGCTGAGTATCAAGCATTACAGTTTGTTCCAGGTTTGGAACTCAGATTAATTGCCTCTTCAGATTTCCAAAGACATTGTAGGCAGCTATCCAAACTTGCAAGAAGTGTGAAAGAAACTACAAAACAACATCTACGTGGTTTGTAAGGAACAGGATGCTGATCCTCGGTTTTCTTTTAACCTTAAGGACTTTTTGTTCTCTTTTCTTAGGGCCTCCTGAGTGCAGTAAGTTATGTTTTATGAGTTCTACATGTATACTGTAATATCAAGACCTTGTAGAGGTTGCATATGGCGAGCAACTACCATGGGTACTGCTTTTTAGTAGTTGATGGGGAATTTTAAATTACATTATATTTGAGATTTCTGAAAACAGAGCATCGAGCAGAGTAACATAATAGGAAATTATAGACCGACCTCACTATGTATAAAAGATTGCCCATTATGATATCTTTCATTCTGCTTTTCAGAAATCAGGCTTTGCTAGAAGCTGATTGTAGATTTCCCATTTATTTTCAGAATAACTGTGTCATTTAGACATCTGGCTAGAGAGGATGAACTAGATGTATTTTTCTCCCTTCCTCCCTCTTTGTAAGGACCCAAGCATACTTCAGCAATATATTACAATTGCATGCCATCAAAGATCAAGAGAATTACATTTGATCACGTTATTCAGTAGTGGGAGAAAAACTGTCTTCTCTTCTTCAAATCATACCAACCCTTTACCTGTTTCATCTTACTCCTTCCATAGGTCCACTGAGATTCAAAAGATGGTCTATCCACATTTTTCAGGACACTTGGTGAGCTATCGTGTTCAAACACATCATATGTACACAGCACAAAACCCCAAATTGCTAATCTGAACAATTGCAACAGATACCAGGAATTCTGTACAGGCTCTGGATGACAGTCTGTAGGTTCTGATGTGACATGACAGTAAAATCTAAAACATCTGGTAAATTCAGGCTTGGAGGTCTAAATAAAGTGAATTAATAGTTTGTGTTCTAAAAAGCCTCTCCTGTGTAAGCTTTTTGATAAAGCAATGAAAATTAATCATCTCACCATTCAATGAGAGGCTGGGAGATCAGTTTCTGATAGAACAGAAACAAATATATTTAAGAACACATCAAACGTAAGGGATAGGGTACTTTAGGGAGAGTGTTAAAGAAAAGCTAAAACTCAGAATGAATTGATACTAGAAGCAACATATAAGGGCTTAGAAAACCGAATCAAAGTATCAGATTTTCAGTGGAGAAATCAAAGTATTTAATGGGTAACAAAGAAAGGATACAGCTGCCGGTAATCTATTCCTGTTTCAAATTACTTTTTTCCAATGAAAGGAAATGTGTTTTAGATTATGAGGAATAGAATGAAGAAATAGTTTTAAAACTTGAAATTGACAAAAGCATAGTTAGGGAATACTTTGAATTATTTTGAAACTCAAGATCCAGATCAGTAGCATTCTAGGGGTTTGAAGCAACTGGAAATTGTCTTGGCTAAAATCTTACGTGTTAATTTTGAGAATGGATTAAGTTTGTCTGACCACTATAGCACATTATAAATGGAGTGATTTGTAAGTACTTTAAAAATTATTTGTTGATTACCAGAAATTTATATGAAATTGTCAAGAGAAAAATATTAAGTTATACTAAGGTTTTTTAAAATTATTATTATTATTATTATTATTATTATTATTATTATTATTATTATTATTATTATTATTATTATTAT
>JANHFL010002182.1:33325-66528 GCA_032468155.1 Oxyrhabdium leporinum
AGATAGATAGATAGATAGATAGATAGATAGATAGATAGATAGATAGATAGATAGATAGATAGATAGATAGATATTGAGAGAGCTTGAACGTGATATAGCGCACCAATAAATTAATTTTGTTTTTATTCTGGAAGTCATTCTCCTTTTATAATATTGTTTGTGTCAACATCTTAATGTTTCTATGCTATTATTCAATTTATCATGGTTTAAAAGAAACAATTTACAAAGAATATATTGATTTGCCAAATTTGAGGTAATGCATTTCAAGTATTACTTTTTCATTTTATTCTTATACATAACTTTAGTGATAATAAATCCAGAGATATTAAATCCACATTGGACCTATGGCTAAGGCTCTGAAATGCTTTCTTATGCTATTTACTAGTATTTTTTTTACCCATGATCTTTGTCAAAAGGCTAAGAGATGGTATAAAAAGTAACATTTATTTTTGTTGTTAATCTCTATAGTTGTTTACATGTCTGTGAATTGTAGAAAGAGCTAAAGTAACAATTTATTTTTAAAAAAATGCCAAATATGACTGAAGCTAAGAATGATCAAGCATGGTGTTCAAAATACACAGTTCTTCATTATATCTAGTTAAAAGTAATGTGTGTGGGGGTATTACATTTTTTTTACTCGGCAATATAACAATTCTAAAGAAGCTGTTTGACTTTTGAATGCACTGAAGATTAACAGATAGAATATTACCTTAAATTCTGCATTCAAACATCTGGCAGGTAGAGAGATACTATTTTCAACATAGTCCCTCTATGTTGTAATTCACTTATTGTTGGACTGACATAACCTGAGTTGATTTAACTTGAGGGATAGTATAAAGCCCATCTGTTCACTTTAGTTATTTTCCCTGAGAAAATTATACAAACTTATATTTATGCCTATACTGTGAAATTTTGAGATTGTCTTGGCATTAGTTGACAACTGTTTGTCAAATTGTGTTGATTTTTAATTTACAAAACTGCGTACTAGATTTCTTTAAATATATATATTTTGAACTTAGAATATCAGGAAGGAACTAGAGAAAAATAGAAAGAGTTGATATCTTGTGGTCATGTACTAAAGATAGAATAGTATCCTATATTACCTCATTATATTCTGCCGTAAAAAGTAAAAATTAAGTGTAGCTGCAGTATTGCAATCTGAATGATTGGTGGAGCATTCTGCATTTATTTATTCAAAAAAATGTAACCAATGTTATGATTGTAGAATTGAGGAAAAGTATGATATAAACATAATATAATAATTATTGTTTGTCAACTTTTGTTTTATCCAGAAAATAAATACCTAATCATGTAAACTTGTTCTGGTATTTGCGAGTTTTCTAACTTCCTTTATTATGTTCAATTATTCTTATCTAAATTTCCTGCCCTCCTCTTTGTATTTAAAGCAAATTGAGAAATTACAAGTATTGTTTCATGAAAACAAACAGCGCTTAGAACAAGCACAGCAGGATACTGCAAAAGCTAAGGAAGAATGTCTGAAACTAACAGAATTGCTGGGCAAAGCTGAGCAACAACTGCATTTTCTCAGGTACCATTTATCTTGTTTGTTCTTAACACCAGTTTCAATTTCACATTGCCATGTTTTGTCCTTTGCTTATTCACAGTTGTTACAAATTAAATGTTTAGCTTTGAGGCAGTTTAGAAGTGAATGTATAATGAACAAAAAGTGAAGTGTGATAACAGTAAATGTACTAATCTGTTTCCTTCTGCCCTGTTCTTTAAAGCAAGTGGGATTTTTACTTAATTTGTAGCCAGTAAAAGTTATACACATCCAATTATTCTATAATTATAGCTGTTTTAGGAAATAGCCGAATGTTTGTCAATTTGATATTGATACGTGAAAAATGCCCAAATTTTCCTAATTATTTTGTACATAATCTTAAAATTATTTATGATACATACATCATTTATAACTGGTTAAAAAAGTACTGGTAAACAAGTAAACTGGTTTAAAATGTAAACAAGAAATTCAATGCTCAAAAATGTATCTAAATAATATTATTTTAAAATATAATTGTATTTCTCTTTTTCATGACTGGCCCTGCTGAAAACAATTATTCTATCATTTTTTAAAACAGAATTGAATTTTAATGTTAAGCATGAACTAATATTTATTTGGGTAGGGACAAATACATAAAAGCTACATATGATATGATAGTTAAAAGTATTTAAAAAAGCATTCCGGTTTAATGTTTTATTAGGTGGGGTGTACATATGTAGCGTGTAACTATATATGTGTGCACATGAATAAAGGTGGTTCACTTGGGTAATTGTAGTATCGCTCTTAAATTATCATATCATAGTCTTTTTTTAAAAAATTGTGTAAATATAGATTATGGGCCAGGAGCAGATGGGGAAAAAAACACTTTTCTCACAGTCTGTATTTGAAGAACAAATATGCTAGAGGTTAATGAACTTGAAAAAAGTTTTGGATAAGTTGTAAGATAGCAAAAGTTTGGATTTTGCAGGACTTCTTTTATAATGATTTGTTGTGATAGTTTACCAAATGGTTTACCAGTTTCCTTCCTAAGGCTAATCATACAAGTTATGAAGCTGTGTGGTGTCTTGGAGAAAATCCAAAGTGTAGATAGATTTCCTGAAAAACTTCCACACTTTTAATAATGATACTAACAGCCTAATTAAATAAAGTCTCCCAATAATATGTGACTTAAATTTGTCCAATTTAATGATTAAACAGTATTTTTAATGTTGTATTACCTGATGCCATTCACTGCAGAATTTTATTGTAGATATTGATTGTATTGGATATTTCATTTAGAAATTTGATAGATGGAGAGATTTAACAACAGCCTATATAGTTCCATGCTAATTGTTTAACTTGTATAGTCATTGCTGTCTAGTTTCCTTTTTTGTTCTATTTCCTGGATTTGCTGATTTGTAACTTTGTAATAATATGGAATGAGAGGGGGTTCAAATTTCAGATAGCCTTTCTGCATTTTTGGTATAAACAGTCACTTCCCCCATTTGCTCTAATTCTATTTTTATTCACTTCCACTATATTCTTTTTATGTTGTATCTTATTTTCTCTCATTCATTTTTCGGTATCAATGTCATAACATTTACTAAATTATATTTTTTATATTTTCCTTATTGCTGTGAGAGGAAAAAGTGGCTGATAATTACTTTATTTATAATTTGGTTAGCTGCCTATCTATAATTTCCAATAACTGATTTGCCTCAATTTATAATATGATTGCATTGAAGAATTGGATGGTACTTTCTTATTCATAACATATAATTACATACAATTGTTTAAATTGTTGACAGTTATGTAGATTTCTTTACATGTTAAATCTGGAGTAGAAAACTGCTAGTCTCCAGAACACCCTGGATCATGCCAATAAGATTTGATAGCAAAATAGGATTTGTGGGGAGAGGCAAACTAAGGTTTATAGACTTGATGTATTTATACCCTTAAATATTCCAGTCCTTCAAAGAACATATTTTTGTTTTTGCTCTGCTCACCTAGTGATAGCATGTCCTATTGGATTTTTAGCATGAAAAATACAAATACAATTTATGGCATATTAATTTATGAAAAATGCATTTTTTTCAAGGTAAATAATAAAATAGGTACATATTTAGAACAAATGTCACTACATTCTTCAAGCTTTTACTTACCAAGATGTAGAAAGTACATTTATTAATAAATACAGGTATTCTATTTCAAGCAAATAATTTATATTTGTGCTGCTACATTGATTTCTAAACTCAAAAATTTCATACAGAGTGGTAAAAACCATTAAACAGCATAAAATTCTTGCTTCTCTGTAAGTTTAACCTATTTAATTATTCATATATACTTATACCCTACATTTTTGTGCATAGTCTAGCTAATTGTAAAAATTCAACTTAAAATGAGGCAAAATATTCTTTTTCACATTCAATGCGTAGCCCAGAGAGTATTTAAAAACGTCATGTTTAAGGTATAGAATGGGTAAGGGGCCTTTGTTGTCTCATTTATTTATTTAGTGTTGGTTTAGTATCCATTAAATTTGTAAAATATTGCAAAGTTTGATACTGTTAATATATGTGAGTGTACTTCTAAATTATATACTCCAGACCTGAGATATGAAAGTGATGGAATTATCAAGCATGGAAACAGCAAATATATTACTCTTCAGTGTTAGAAAGATAAATGAGTTCACTTTCTGTTTATGAAATTGGCTTTTGGGACTGATCAACAATATTTTGGCTGTAATTTAATGAAGTGTTCAAAAATAAGAAGAAATAATGTCCTATAAATAACATAATACAGTATTTTGTTATTGTTAGTTTCCTTTATTTCTCCAGTTGCTTTTTTCCTTTCCTCCCCTTTTTATTGATTTTTGTGCTGATCACATGGATGCTTGTAATATGCAAAACAGCCCATTCTTCCCAAGATGATTCATCTATGGCAGACAATATCATATATAGATCACTTCAGTACATGTTTTTGGCATTGTAAAATTGCAAAATTATCAGTCTCTTTTTGTGTGGCACACATGTTAATGCTGACACAGCAGGTTTCACTGATAGTTATTTAGGACTTCAAAATTGAACTTTAGTATGCGAGGAAACACCGGGTTGTATTTAAAAGCCAGTATTCCGCTGACAAAATGAACCAGTAGAAACATCTGTCAGTGCAATATGGAGATTGGTTAATTTTTTGTAACCCTCCTTTTCTTTGTTGTTATCTATTTTCATAGTTTACTAAAGACATTTTGCAGAGCAAATTTTGAAGATTTGAGTTGCTGCAAAAGGGAAGAGAAATAATCAAATCTTCCACTACAGATGAAAAACTCTTTGGATCATGAACTATGTTCTTAATTCTTTTTAAAAAATAATTTCATTGTTTGCATTTTATACTTTTTAATATGATTATAATTAGTCTAACTATAGTTTAATATATAATTCTACTTAGTTACTGGTATCATTCGAATAAAGTTCAGTGTTGTAATTATTGATAAGCCTGTAAAGTACTTAGTTTACTACTTCAGTCTTGTTTCCTCTAATCCATTCTTTGAATATTATTCAAATAGATTCTGAGAATAGATTATATATTAATTGCGCTACAAAATCGCATGCAAGCATAAGAGCTTAAACTTGCATTGGAATGTCAGGAGGTGCCTGTCATGATTTTGACAAACCCTCCAGCCTGCTGAGGACACTGCCATTACAGAAGATGTGTTCTGTATCTTTTACCTACTTCTTTATTCTTTCCAAGCTCAGTGGAAAGTTGGGCAAAAAAAATGTGAAGGGCTGAGAATTTTTGTCTGCTCATTCATCTGCCTGTCTGTCACTAAGTAGACTAACTCTGAAAACTGAATAGAATAGACCCACATTTGCTGTGGGTGGAGAAGCTTGCAAAAGAAAGAGTGAGTTTGAAAATGGGCAGTATTCAGCTGGAGACTGTAAAGAAAAAGGAAATTCCAATGCTTCCTTATGGGAAAATCCATTGGGTAGCAGCCTAAAATGTTGCTGAGTCTCTAAAGCCCCTCTTCCCTCCAACTCAGGTGGGGTACAGCTATTATTAAGGGGTTAGGAAATACTTTCCCTCCCTTTTTTGAACTACAGAGCCAAATTATTCTATATATCTTTACTAATATTTGTTGGCATTGGTATTTTTCACTAGGAGGACTGATAGATATGTAATAAATAATTGATAAGTAGAAGAATAACTGTTGGAAACCATATATTTGGATGATATTGTTGAAAGGACATATAATGATTATCAGAACCTTTTTAGCTTCAAAAACCTACTGTTTATCAGGACTTCTTGTAGCCCGTAGCACATTTTCCATAGCTTCATTAGCATTCATTGAAGTCCATGTATAATAAATAAGATACATAAATTAAGTTTATCACTCTAATAGTTTTTTGGGAACGTAGTTGAATTGTTTATACTTTTTAATGTTTCAGTATGACATTGATAGAGTCTCTTCTACTCTATTAAGAACAACCAGTCCTTAATTACTACATTGTACCATTCTAAAGATATACTTATTATACATATACATAAAGACTAAGGTTTTATGTATTTTTAAAAAAGATGTGAGTATTATTAAATGTTTTCTTTGTGGGGATATATATTTGTAAATAAATGTTGTATATTTATATATGCAAAAATACAAAGATCTAGAATGTTTTAATTTACAAAATATGAAATGAGTAGTCACATCAAAAATATAATTAGTAACTGCTGATATGAGTTGAAATTTGTATTTAATGGGTGAAAATTTTAAAGTACACTTAATATTTAATTTCCAATATATTACCTGGAATTTTATAATTAAAAGGAAGTATAAAAGCCTGAAATAAAATAACATGCATAATCAATTCTTTAGCTCCTGTTTTTATATGTTTATTTTTCATTAAATTTAGGATCATTTGTGGTTTAGTCAACATTTATTCCTATCTGTTTTTCATATACAAAGGCAGTGAGATGCCAGAAAATAAACTGTTAACGGAGAATTAACTTCTTTGGCATGCTTTCATACTTATCTTCCAAATTAAAGAAAATGAAATGGGCAGAAGCAGAGTGTAGATTACCTCCTTTTTGTCAAAAATGGTGGGAATTTGAAAATTAATAATAAAAAAGGGAACAGATGCAGTAACATGCCAGAGGGAGATTAATGTGGAGAGTAAAATCTGTGAGCAACAAAACTGAAGCAAACTGAATCAGTGGGAGGTGGTTGTACAATCAAAATCAGGATAAAAGAGAAATTACAAACAACCCTGCACTTGTCAAAGTAGTAGTAATGAAATCCTGACTCTGCCAGCAGTGAGAACCTGTGTTAGCACTTTGGGGTAAGGATGGTAGCCGGGTGCCAGGTAGGAGGGCAGTGTTAGGTTGCTGGGCAGCAGCCATCTTGTGTAGAACAGATGGCACTGAAAGCTGGCAGGGGAGGAGCTCCTTAGCAGAACTAATCAGACAGTAACAGATAGGGCAGCTGGGAAGACTGACCACAGAGAGGGAAACTGCAGGATAGCTGCAGAGTTCCATGATGTTTACAGTGGTGTGCCCATTGGTCTGATAAAGACCTTGCAATGCCTTTTTACTGCAAAAACGCACACAAACTTTTGTTAACTGGGCAGTTTATCTGAGAAATTTGCAGCACAGGAAATGTATAAAAAGAACAAATCTGCTGAAGAATTGACTTTATAAATTCTTGAGAATCCCTGCTAGGAAAGAAAATTCATACTGCATTGCCCTTCTGGAAACATTATCCGTGATCAATGAAAGCAAACAAGATAGTATTTTGGTGTCACTTAAACATTAAAAACATATTAAGATTGTGACTTATATTAGAATAAATGCAATTTTTAATATATATTTTAAAGCTCTTTAAAAGAAGGCATTAATTTTGCTTCTTTTCAGCATTACCCCTTATGTCAACCTTATATTTAAATAGCCTGACCCTAGCCACTATCAGTAATGCAAACCAGACAGTAATTACATGACCATTCCATATAATTTCTGATAAATGCATTTTATTGGTTTTAAAAAAGCTTATTGCCCATTGTACCTTGGATACAGGTTGCAGTCATACTGATAACTGGGCAAAAGATGACGTTGAAAAGAAAACTGAATGAGAAAAAAATGAATTTAAATATGGACCTGTTATACAGAATACTTATCATAGTTAGATAAGGAAGATGAGTGATGAAATTCTTCGAAAATAAATACATAATTGCAGATAATAGAGATGGATATTTAACAAAGAAGATTGAAACACCTTCCATTTATCAACTTAGGTATTTTTCTGTTTGCAGAGCTTTATGGATAGACTTAAGTTTGGCTGGGAGGGGGGACAATTATTACAGGGATTTGAAATAGGAAGTATAAGAGGAACGTGCTATTTATGTATCCATTACTGTGATACATCTAATTTAGGACTGTCAAGAAAAAATACTCTTATTTAATGTAGCGACATATTATCGAATCATTGCAGTGGATGTAAAGTTGTTATTTGTTCTCCTTAATTGAGTTTTGAAAACATTTTTTTCTTTCTCCTGAGCTATGTGTATTCTGTATTCAGTAACACATCCATAACTATATCCAGTACTACCGTATAAAGAAGGTCGTACATAAGGTAATTTTCAACAAGACGTGGAATAAATGTTTGCTGTTTTCAAAGCCGATTCACAAGAATTGTGGGAAAGCGAGTCTACTCCCTTGGTTACTGGTTCTTTCTGAAGTAGCTGATTTAATTCCACATATGTAAATGAAATACTTTCCATTATTATAAAAAGAAAAATATTTTACCTGCCATTATTTAGCCCATATCCGCTCCTTTATGATGACAGCTATCAAATGATTTGGAATAAATCAGATCTCTTATTTTCTGGCAGTGCTTACAGTAATAATTAATACAGTGCATTTTAAAATCTGTCAGTTGGCTGATTTCTTATCATCTAATGTATTAGACACTTATTGTCCTTTTAAAAATATACTGTCTGACAATGCAGTATTTCCAAAGCCATTAATGAAGTATTAAGTGAAAATGAAATATGTAAGTATAACAGCTAAGCAAATTGTGAACATGTTGCTGTATTTTCAGGGTTTTTTCTCCCTTGAAGATGATGGAAGATTACATAGCTTTATAATCAAGCTTAGATTTTTTCCCCGTGAAAGAACGATTAATAGATACGTCTGATTATATATAGATCACTTCATTTGCAATGTTTATACTGACATTGGTCTGTTAATCAAAACCAACATTCCTGAATACACGTACATTGCTGAAGGTTGTCTGTTCTGTACCTGTTACAATAAATATTTGGTTACCTCCTTTTTGGGTTTTGAATCTAGATAAGCTTATTCATGCTATTTAATTAACAAAACCGAATGTGTAGTAGGTCTTAGTTTGTTGACAGAGCAAAAAAAAAAAAATATTTGAATGCTTTGTGTTGATACTTTATGATATCTAATTTAAATTTACCTTTATAAAATAAGGTGGAAATATGCATATAATTAGATAATACATATTTAATATGCCAAATATTCTGCACAAAAGCAATGGAGCTACTGCGGTGACAAAAAGAAAAAAAATTAAGTGAAGTCATCCTTGGGATGTTCTTTTTTCCTTACAAAGGATAAATTACTAGATTGGAAGAACCTGCTTTTTGGAGCTTGTAAGTAAATTCCTATTCATTTGTATTATAAAGTAGTAACTTGTTAAATTATTTTAAGCCTAACATTTCTTTTTAAACATTAAAACCAATCTTATGGAATTATGATATATGAAAAACATTATTGTTTTACTTTGTCTTGTCCTGGCAAGTAACAATTACAAGCAAACCCTCCCCACCCCCAAATGATTATTTCTTTCTTTCCCATCTGCTAGTTCTCTTCTGTCTTTTCAATTATGACAGGGAGCTGACTTCTTTCCTGCTCAATTGTTGCATTTTTCCATGGCAGCCTGATTGCCACATCAACTGTCCCACTATTGCCTTCTCATTCCTGCAATCTGTGTACGTTTTGTAAAAGTGCAGCTGGTATGATTTCTTGTTCTCATTATATCCAGTCCGTATCATTATATCTTATCTCTTGTCATGTTCTCAGCATAGAACATCATTTAAGAACTAAAAGCATCTATTGATATAAGTAATGTGATAGGCACTATGTAGACCTTCTGAGAAGATCATGAATATCTTAATTCCTTTAAATGAGTACTAGACTAATGAAAATCTAAAAAACGCATCATTACAAAGGCAAGAGCTTGTTTCTCATTTCCAATATATTAAAGCTGGCATTTAATTATGTGTTTAATGTTTATTATTTAAGCAAGTAATATCTAGGTCATTGATTTAAGATTTAGAAAATGACAACTTTATACTTTAAAAACTGAAGCTATATTTTGTGTTTCATAACCATTTTAAATATTAACTAGTAAAATAATTATTCTTTTCTTTCAACACACATTTCTAGCAGGTGAAGAAAAATACCTTGAAATCTGGGTATTATTCAAGAAAACATTTTGAAAATGTTTCTTATTTGAATTTTTAAGAAAGAAATTAGATAATAATTCAATAGTATGCGGCTGTTGGAACAAATTTTTGAAAAGCAGATGCATGCTTGACTAAGCCTGCATAATAGATCCTGCTGACAGTATGAAATGTCTCAAAAGTAGCTGCTCTGCTCTTTCTATTAACTTGAATAGCAATATGGATAATCGTACAAACTGTGTAACATTTATAAAATTTCTCAGTGGTGAATTGATTTTTACCTTACATTTTCAAAATGTGATACTTAGTCATAGATGAATGACGGTTTAAATAGAGCTATGTTGCTGTTTAAAGGTAACATTAAAATCAGCATTTGGTTAATGAATATAGCTTTGTTCTCTTTAAAAAAATCAATTAATAATTTTGTCTTTATTTTTCCTTAGTCCACTATATGTTTTAGTGTTCTCTAAAATTGTATTTTCTCTGCTACATAGTTTGTCACATTTCCCTTTTGTTTAGCTAAACTCGCTAAATAAATAATGCTCACGTTACAAGATTTTACAGAAAGAAGATGAATTTTATCTTTGAGGATTTTACAGATTATATTACTCTTCCACTATTGTCTTCAACATTATTGAAAAAAAAATTATAATGCATAACTGTCCAGCTTTGTCTCTTACTAAGGATTAAATCTCTGCCGACAGTTCTTTTGACAGTGACCTTGAGGGGCTTTGCATCTTGAAGAAGAAAGCAGAAGCTTGCAGTAAACAAAGTTCACTTCTGACAGATGGATTGAATGACAGAAAGGTTGTGAGTGCCAGAATAGCCCTGGCAGAGGAGGAAATGTTCAGTGGAATCCAACAGGAGAGGAGGTGTGAACAGGTGCAGGGTTGCTGACGGAAGGGGAACCAGATGGAGGGAGCCAGAGCCAGTTTATTTAAAGGAAAAGGCAGAAAACACTGAAAGGCTGTACAGTCAGTGGCTAAAAGTGTGCATGGAAGAAGGTAAAAAAGCAGTAAGCAAAACTGCACAGTGGGACATCAAGCACTTAGCGTAATGACAGTAATTGTGAGTGTAGTTGGAAAGTTGCTATTAAAATCCATTCATCCATTGCTCTAAATAACATAAAGTGTTTCAAACACTTTTTAAATTGACAAGAATAGTGCTTTGTCTGTCAATTTTTGGTAATGTTAACACACAAAAGTTATGATTAGAAAAATGTTGTGGTTCAGGCAAGCCAAATCAAGACGATAATAAGAAAAGGTTTCGATATTAGCTGCAGAGTAGTCTCTTAGTTTTGCTTTGCTTGCAAAGAAATGTCACATTCTGACAAAATGTGAAAGAAATCCATTCCCCTGAAAAGCATGTTATAAAACATACAGAATCTTATTCGTTGTCTAATTGTTACTCAGAGCAAAAAAAATGAGGCTGTGCTACGATGCGCTTTATGTCATTTGAGAATAGCTAACATCATAGAAGTATATAAGGCTTTAAAATATAAGGTTTTGCCTGATTTGTTTTACTTATCACATTCTTTGTAAGGGTAGATAGTGTTATTAATTGTTCTGGTTGGTGATTCTTAGTATATTGGCTGCTTGTGCTGCTTGATTTGATTTGAATCATGGTTTTATACTGCTAAATTGAAAGAAGATCCCGTATATATTCACTAGTAATCTAATATTACTGTAAAAATTCTTATTCAGTTCTATAAGGTCATAAATCTTTATTTTTCTTTCTTCACTCCATTATTTTTCTTCTTTTCTTGTGTTTGCTCTCAAGTATCTATTAAAACAAAATGAAAATAACACAGATTTAAAGAACTGTTAACATGTTCGTAGGAAGAGCATTTAAGGAGCATCTAGTTTATTAATTTATATTTAAGGTACAGCTGCTAATCCAGAATTCTCCTATGGGGTTTTTGAGTAGCACATTATTGTTTGGAAATTCAGGAAGTTTCAAAACCATAAAAATCATAAAAATCTTAAGATACGCAGACCCTCTTAACTGTTCCCTCTGGTCTTGTTGTAGGACATATTTCTTATCTAATCCTAAATGCTTATTTTTTTTACAAAAAATAGTATGTAAATTATTGTAACATAATCCTATAGAATATTTTTAATTGATTGTGTGCCATCAGATCTAAGATGCACATACACTGTGTTTAATACAACATAAGATTGAAACCCAAATATTACAGTTTGGACATTTTTTGCTACAGTTAGAACATAATTGCAAGCAATATGTCTTTAACTGCAACTTTTTGCTCGGAGCCTTTCTGTATAAAAGGCAATGAAGCTCAACATTTCAATATCTAGACAAATTTTGTGGTTGGCCCTTATATAAATTATATCTGATTTATCCAAGTTTGCTTTTTCTCTGTTTTTCTTATAATTTATAGTCCTATGTTAGTAGAAATGCCATACTTTAATTATATATTTCTAATCCAAACTTAGACATGTAATTCTGTCAAAATGTTATGCAAAATATTTTTCTGTGATTATGGAAAATATTTGTATGAAAAAGCATGATATGTTCAAAAACCATCATTACTGCATGTCTCTGATTTTTTCTTATTTATAACCTTATTCTAAACTTAACTTAAATCTAACATATATATTATCAAAAAAAATCAAGACATGACAAGACATGTAAAAAGTTTATTGGGGCTCCTAGGTCTCTATCTTAGGCAGAATGAATTAAAAATGTATTTAATCATGTTGAGTTTTGATAAAATATGTTCGTAGTTTTCTTATTCTAGGTTGATTAGAAAGCCACATTCCTATTTCAAACTTTGAGTTGGCTAAATGTATTATTTAATAAATTAAAATTCAGGAATAATTTCATATAGTAAGAACAAACAGAATACCTCAAGCAGAGTTTCTTCCAGATAGAAGGTTAATTCTAACATTTATATTTAATGTTATCAAGCATTTTGATAACAAGCAGAATAGAAGGCCCCCTAACATAGGTATTTATAAATAGCTGCATGGTAGTCTGCTCCTCATCCATAGCTTGCTCCACTTCCAGTCCCTGCACTTATTTTTTGTGACTTTCATCCAACATAACTGACTTTTTTTTTCTATGGCAGCATCATTCCTTTCCAACAGTTGACCCTATGTTAATATTGCAAAAGATTGTTGGATGAACTCTCCTGTATGTCTACCTAATACAAAAATATGATTCTGGGCAACTAATATAGGTATGAAGTCAAAGCAAGATTAACAGTAAACACACAACAAGACAGTATAAAACTGAACAGCCAAAACCACCACAAACTCAAAATCCTAAACCATTTAATTTTTCATTTGCTATGGCATCAGCCACAAGTCTGAGACAGCCCCTAATAGTGCACTTGTCTGGAGGAGTATTGCCCTATTTAGAGCGGTATAGGAAAAATTTCCAGAAATGGATCCCTAAAACCAGACTGTTGCTTGGGTTTAGACAAAGCCTGCTTTTTCTCAGTAAAGCCTTCACAAACTCTAGATACTGGGAAAGAATTTGATAGCATAAACCAGTTAATGTAGTAGAGATGTAAAGCTGCATATAATCAGCCATATTTGTGATATTTAACCTTTCCAATAGTTGATCTCATCCAGCAGCTTCATGTAAGAGTGGAGAGAAAAGTAGAGTTCTCAGGAACTCTATAAAGCAGAGTTCTAGGGCTAGAACTTCATCTACCAACACTGACTGGAATTTCCCCAAGAAGAACCATCTCAACATCTCCTACATTCTCAATCCCCAAAGTTGTTCCAGAGCAATACAATGACCAATTATACCAAAACCAATGAGAGATTGAGGGCCAGGATGCACTAACTCCATCCCACTCCCACCACAGATCATCTCCAATTGTAATCAATGTTGTATAGTACTATATACAAGCCTGTTACCTGACTAAAAAGGTCTAGGTAATTCATTTTCTACAAGATATTCTAGAACCGCAAGCTAACTACATTCTCAATATTGTTGGAGACAGGATGAAAATTGTCCAGAACTGGGTCCATGATGATTCCTTGAGGACAAGGTAGAATACCTCTTTAAGATCCAGGCAAACCAACCCCTTCCTCAAGGATGCATTCATCACCACCTATATATAAAACCACATGTCCACTCCTGGATCTAATACATATGAGGCCATGCTGCCGCCTTGATGACTCTGTTCACTTTTTGGGAATCAACTGGCTTGAATTCTTCCCACATACCCAGTGCCCTTTATTTATATATTGTGCTTGCATTATTATGTAGTATTATGCAAGAAGTAATATATAGAAGTAGTATTCCATGAACTCAAGTTGCAAGTTCCTGAATTAATTAGAGTACCGAAGTACATCTATCTTACTTTGACCAAATCTCATCTTAATGATCCATATTAAATTATTTTGTACTCTGAACCCCAGTTTATAATTCTACAATCTTCAGTGTGCCATATATAACACAAAACAAAGTGGCATGAAGCAAATTTGATGGTACTTAATCTGCAAATGCTGAATTACTTGCGTATTTATTGTACATATAAATGTTAACTAGCATTGTGGGGAATGCGGGGGGAGGGCACAGTGCAGAATTGGAATGGGAAAGCTTGCTGCACCCAACTCACCGTGGCCAACTCCTAGCGGATAACTCACCAATGCCAGCTCTCTGCAGGACAACTCACGCAGAATAATTCAACAATTCAATTTAATTATTTAAAATAATTTTTAAAATTGTTTTAATTTTTGTCATAAACATTTTGTTTTGCCCCTCCTTTTGCATCCTTTTTTAAATAATTCTATTCCACCATTTCTTCAAAATTAGTGTAATTCTTGTCCCGCGGTGAGTTGTCCCACAGCAGGTTCACCATGGTGAGTTGTCCTGTGGTGAGTTGGCCAATGATGAGCTAGTCTCAGCGAGCTGTCCTAAATCCGTGCAGATTATCATGAGAGATCTCAAGCAGTAACCGCTTAATGTCATCTGATGGATAGCAATAGCACTTAGAATTATATACCATCCCATAGGGCTTTACGGCACTCTCTGGTCAGGTTACAACATCAATATTTTGTCTCCAACAAATTGGGTCCTCATTTTAGAAACCTAAGAATGATGGAAGGCTGAGTCAACTTTGAACCTATAAGGATCAAACTCCAGACTGTGGGCAGACTTAGCCTGCAATACTGCATTCTAACCACAGCTGTTTTGTTTTCTGTTATATATGGCAGACTCTCAAATATTGTGGTTATGTGCTAGGTAAAGCTTTATGTCACCAGCTGCACCTTAAATTGCACCCAGAGCCACATTGGAAGCCAGTGCTGTTCATGGAGTAGAGATGTAATGTGAACTGCCTGAGAAGCATACATAAGTCGCTCTGCAGCTGCATTTTGCACCAACTGCAGCTTCTGAATGCTCTTCAAGGCAGCCTCAAGCAGAGCACTTTATAGTAATCCATTCAGAAGGAAACCAGGGCATGAATGATTGAAAACAAAGCATCCCAAACCAGACAAGGGTGCAACTGGCATGCAACACAAAACTCTGAAAGCTTCCTGGTTAGTTTGTGAGATAGTCCAAACAGGAAGTGCAGCCAGAAATACTGTTACTTTATTGTAAGGATACATTCATAGAAGCTTGCAAGTCTGAAAGTACATTTCTCCCACCCACACCCACCCCCCTGGCCTCCCCAGCATTATAGTCAAAGAGACTAACGAAAATCCATTCTGAGATGTTTGTCATACTCCCATTCCTTTGGTAGGTTGAGATCGTGTTTGTCTGATCATGTCTAGTCTGAGGCTCTTTCTCCTTTCTCCCGAGGTCATTTCCTTATGCTATCACTTTCCTAGTCATGTCTGCCACCTAGTTTTCACGCAGAAATCATCAGTGCAGGAGAACCCTAGATGGCATGCAAGATCCCAAGCTCAGAACCACTTCATCTTGTCAAGATTGACCTGAAGCCTCTTGTTCCCCATCCAGACCTTAACAGCTTCCAGATACCAAGACAGGATGTCAACAGCATTGCTTAGTGTGTCAGGGTCAGAGATGTGAATTTGGATATTGTCACTGTGCTGATAACTCATTCCAGTGTGATGGATGATGTCACCTAGTAGCTTAATGTACACATTAAACAGAAGCAGAGATAGTACTGAACTCTGGAACTTCATAAACAAGAGCCATGACTAGGACCCCTCACTCTCAATCAATGCCAACTGGAACCAACATTAGAGGAAGGAGGAGAACCATCTTAGAACTGGGCTGCCCAATCCCCAAAGCCAGTCCATAAGGATACCATGATCAATGATATTGATGCATGACCTCCCTTCTTTCCTGCCAGAAGTCATTCAAAAGCATAATATTGTTTCAGTCTCACATTCAGGTCTGAAACCCAACTATAAGGGGTTCACTGTTCATGTCATGTCATACTTTATTATTTTACATTAAATCTGTGTTTGGAAATAATGATACAAATTTGATCTTGACTGCTTTTATACCTAGTTACAACTATGGAAATGAGTGTGTTTGAAGGAATCTGACTTAGCAGGCAACAGGATTTGGCCACTTTAACGTTGTGTTGTCTTTTCTGACTGTATATGATCTTAAGAATGAATTTATAATCTGTTGATATTTCTCTTAAAATATACCTTTCCTTTTTACCACTTGAATTAAAATGGGAAAATATATAAAATACATATATATGTGTGTCTACAGTTCACCTCTCCCACAATATGTATATGTGAATGCAACCAGAGTGCAAAAAAGATTGTTTTAATTATTTAGCAACCTATATGTATGCATGTATGTATAAAATATGTATTGCATATTTTAAAACCATTACTCATCTTTGGTATTGATAATGCAAATGTTTAATCCAACATTCCTATATCCTTCAACTTTTCACTTACTTTTAAAGAATATCCCCTGTAAAATGATTTTTAAAAAATGATCCCAGAAAAGTCTAAAAATGTGCAGGACAAGTATAATCAGTCTCTGTGGATGATGATGTTTAATAGTAATTATTAAATTATTTTGGGGGGATAGTAGAAAACTATAAAATAAACTATGTTTTATTACTTTTGTAATGCATTCTACACCTTACTTCTGTTTTTCATCCTTTCCATATAGGGTGAGTTTTGGCATAGATTTTTCACATGTTACAGACGTATACTGGGATTATGCAGGTCTATGTCTAGAATGACTGGGCTTTCATCAAGTTGTATAAACTGAGGGAATATGCTGATTTAGTGACAATTTAACATTAATAAGGACATAACTGATAAGAGGTATAGTGAGGAAGAGTCACTAAGGAAGGTGACATATAGGCAGCCTGATTTAAAGAGTTTGGATCAGGAAAAGAAAAAAACAGAATAAGGAGAAGATGCAAAGAAAAGCAAAAAGGGCTTCTTCCTCTATAAAAGGAAGACAAGAAGCAATATACCAGCTGCTCAGCAAAGATGGCAAAAAACAAACAAACAAGAAAAAGTAGAATTATTTAACTCCACTTATGGTTTAGGTTTCTCTAAGAATAAGATATGTATTTCACTGGTGATTATTAAAAGCATTCTCAAGGAGCAAGATTCTACCATGAACCTGATAGAAAACATACTCAAGGAGTGTACCTGCTGACTTTGAATGCAACCAAGAATTGCAACCAAGGGAGAAGCCAGATAGCATTCTGTCAGATGCACTTAAAACTAGATTCTTGCACTGAACTAAGAGACTAACTTGCTTCCTTCCAGCTGTCTGATACTAAAATATATGGTTGTTATAAGAACGACAGATAGCTTGTTTGCCTTTACTCTCTTCATTATTCACACACACACACACACACACATTTTCCTTTCTTCAGGATGATGCCAGAACTTGTACTTTCTGCAGGGTTTCATTCAGGTCCTAGAATTAATGATATTCATATTACCATTTTCTTATTTTTAACATTGGTTGGGCTCTGCCATAGCATAAGTTTAATATACGTTTGGTTATTATTTTCATCCTTCCCATTTAAGGTGTCCTCCACCCACCCCTTGAGGGTTTGGGGACCTTTCTGAATAGCATGGGATATGACTTTGGGTTCCCTAAAAATTGGCAAGGGATGTTGATAAAAATGGCAGCTAAGACTTGTCTGAACAGAAGCAATGTGCATCAAGCAATGCCAATTTGGAATGCTATCCATAGTACAGGGCAATTCAAATGTATTTGAACTGAAAAAGTAATTTTAATGTCGTGGTTATGAATAACTAGGTATAGCAGTTGCAGTTGGATGTTTTATGTTTAAAGCAAAATTCTCCTTGGTACTGTAGTGATATAATTCTTCAGTATTTTTAGTGGAAGTGCATGTATGTGTGTATGTGTGTACGTAATTTATTTAATTTGAACTCCAACCCAACTCCAAGTAACTCTGTGTGATAAATAAATAATAACATAAAAACCAGTAGCAACCAAGCTACTATACAAACAACAACAATAGCAAACATGCCTAAGGGCACCATCTATCTCACATCAAGATCTGGGAGAACAATGAGGTCTTCAAGGCTTTTTAGAATGTCAGTAGGGATGTGGGTCTGATTCCAAAGGGCAGATGCTACAAGAAGAAAGTCACATTTTCTGGGTCATGTTAAATAATATTGTTGATTTGAAGGGAGCTGGAATAAGCCAACTCTGCTGGCCTATATTGCCCAGGCAGAAACCATGGGAGGTAGATAGTCCCTCAAATAACCTAACCTGTGCCACATAGGACTTTATAGGTAACAAATAGCACCTAGAATTACACCCAGGAACAGACTGGCAACCATTGTGGCCTACAAAGTAGAAATGTCATAAGGGCATGCCAAGGAATGACCATTGCTACCAGTGCTGCTGCACTCTGGACCAGCTGAAACTTCTGAGCAGTTTTCAAGGGCAGCCTGGGGTAGAGTGCATTGCTGTAGTCAAACCGCCAGTATAACATGACAAGCTGAGACCAAAGTTACGCTTATTAGTTCTATACATTAGACTAGACAAGATAACAAGGCACTCTATTTGCAGTGTTAGTAATAACCAGTTATTTGAATATTTCTCTTTTATCATGCACTAGAAGATAATAGACCTTTGATCACATTGGTCACCTGAAATTTTTGATGGCTGGCTTCACACTGTGAAGTAGTGTACAAAATTAGCTTCCTTATAGCCCGATTCTGAGTTTTCAAATAGACTACTCAAGTTTGACTGAACTAGATTCTTTTTTTCAAAATTAAAGGTTCCACAATTGGTTGTTCTGTTCATTTCTTTACCTCCAGCACTCTTGAAAATCAGGGTTGCCCCTTGATTTTGTTCACTGGGGAAAGCATTGTGCCAGCTATTCCCGTTATCAAAGGAATTTTAACATAATTATCTGTTCTAATGATAAGAAAAACCCTTAAAGAATGGAAGAAAATAACTCTGAAGTATGATTTTTTTTAATCAAAAATCATCCAGATATTAATCATAGTGCTAGACTGCTTAAGATTGCAGATTTTAGAAGAGGTAGGCCCAACAAATAAAAAGAACTTGATATCTCCTAAATTGACACACTTTTTATTACATTAAATTCTCCATCATAAATAGTGATAATGTATTTGTTCCACTTAATTTAGAATTTATCCAGAAGTTGTTAAATATGTTGCTCTAATGCATCTAGAATGAATACTTTCATACATTTCTGAGAATCCCAAGACATAAAAAGAAGTATGATTCTTATTACAAATGGTGTCAGGAAAGAAAATTCCTGTAAGCTGCCCAGTGTCATTTTGAAATGAGATGAGCAAACAAGCAAACAAATAAATGTATTGTAGCTATATACAATAGTATGGGATCTGAACAGTATGTTGTTAATAGAGAACCATAATAAGGCACCTTCCTTAAATATGTAGTTTATTCTTGTCTTGTTTCTCTAGAGCAAGCTATTAGTAATATAGCTGTTTTATCATTTGTTTTGCTCTTAATCATGTATGTTTAAAATATTTTGTACAATTATTTTTTCTATTACTGCTCTTAAAATTTAAATATTTTAACTTGCAGTTGTATTACTCACAATTTTGGATAGAAAACTACTTCTAAAGAAATGAATATAATTACTTAGTATCCTCATCCCAGAGAGATGCTGTTTTGTATTATTCCTGCCTTATGTATCTTCTGCATTATAAATATATAATAGATCTTACATAGTGTGAGCTTGCTTTTTTAAAACTTGTGTACTTTCTGAACTTACCTAGCCTCCCATCTTTTTTTTTTCTAGATTAGAAAAAGAGAACATTCAGCATAGCTTTAGCAATGAGGCAAAGACTCGAGTCCTACAGGCTCAGCAGAGAGAGCAGGATCTGACACAGAAGATGCGGCAAATGGAGGCCCAGCATGATAAAACTGGTAGGTGGTCGGGAAAGATTAGAGCCTGGGCACTCACTCACAAGCCCGGCCCATGCCTTACTGTGAAATGACATCAGGAACACCTGTAACCTTTGGCTGGCCGAAGGGAGCAGATGCTAACTACACCGGAGATTCCGAATTACATATTAGTTAGCGTTTAAAAGAGAAAATGGAAAGTATTGCCCACTGTCTGTTGATTTCAGAGTGCTGCTCTCACATCTGTTGCACCATCTGGATTATGAGTTTATTTACCTGTGTTCAAGAAACGTAAAGCTGAGAGGGACCACAACAAAGTAGAAAAACAAAGGGTTTATTTTTGGCTGGATTTTCAGGCACACATGTTATATAAAGAAAATAGCATCAGAAGCTCTGCAGGAAATGCTCTGAGCTTACAGTTAAAGTCTCCTGAATAGTACTGAACAGTTCCCACAGTACACACATTATAGCTACTCTAAAAGCTTAATGAGTTTGCTTCAGAATCCAAACTAGAGAAAAGCTTTAGCTATTAATTGGTACTTAATTCACTGTCGCAGCTGGATGTAATTCACTGGCTCCAAATTAATATGTTCCTTTATTTAATCTTCGTTGCTTCACACATTTTTGGAATTTGTGTATTCTGTCCTAGTCAAATTTAGATATAACTTTAATCTTTTGTAGCTACAAGAATTTGCAGTACAGAGTTTAAATTGATAAGTATGGGATTTTGGCAACAGCTGGTAATATAACTGAAACCTGATGTCTTTCAATACAGTATTTTAGTTCAGCTAACTTATCTTTCTTTACCTTTATAGTGTGAAGGTGAAATTGTTTCATGGAAATTCTGACAGTATCTATGCAGTCTTTTAACACTGCTTTTTTAGGTTTACGTCAGAATGTACTATGTGTTTAACAGCAAATGCATAACAAATTTCCATATACAGAATTGCAGAAAATACTCCCAAAGCATGCATTTTCAGAACTCAACCTCTGAAACCAAAATTGTAATGAATTTAAATGTGCAATTATGAAAATAACCATTGTGGTAGTAAGCCATGAATCATATATCTCCAACCTTCCTAAATCTGTGTATGTAATCTAACTAGTTACCAATTGATATTTGTGAAAGGGAAAGGGAAATAAAATTCAGTCATTATTTTACTTTTTCTAAATATTTATAAATTTTCCCAAAATTGATAGTAATTATGGGGAATTACCCATAGCCTAAATATGCAAGTTAGGAATGCAGAAAAATGTGGATTCAAGTCAGATTTCACAGATTTCCCATTGTGTTTATAATGTAATGTACCACTTTCACAAGTGTGCATGCACAGTGGTTTCTGTGAAATGAGATTAACTCACCTATAAAGATTTGTTTTGATTAAAATGCCTATACCACTTTTCCAACAAACTAGAACTATTATCATTAAATATATTGAATTCCAACGGCCACTGTTCGTGTTAAATCTTATATGGTGTGGACTTGCTTCTGTGTCTGAATATAATCTGAATACTTTTTCATTCATGAGTTGTGAAACAACACGATAATAAGTAAATGAATTGTAGAATTTCAGGAAATTAATTACAACATGTTAAATTAAATCTGATCTTGCCTGTGATATGCAAAATTGAAAATGCTCAAATATTTTTTTTAATTTTACGGGTTTTTTTGGTGTGTTTTTTTAGAGTTAGGTGAATTTGTAAGGCTTTATTTTTTTTCTACAAGCCTTTGCTTTTTCAGACACTTCTATCTTTGAAAGAAGGCTAGAGGTGCGTTTTGTTTTGCAAGGATATATTTCACTATTTTCCCCTCAATGTGTTACTTTTGTTTTTGATTTCTCACAGTTCTGTAGCAATAGAAGTGTGGTGATTTGTTTGTCGAATAAAGTATGCTGGTCTGTGCCTCTACCTGAAGACAGGTCAGAATGGCAGAGGGTCTGTACACTGACTAGTTATGTTTTCACTTGGAAGTATTTCCCAGTTTGTGGCCCCAAATCAGGAGAAATATGGAGCCGTGCTGTCATAAAAGCTTATACCTTTTAATAAATATGTGTTAGTTTGAAAAGGTGATACAAGACTCCTTCTGATTTTTTGGCCACCTTAGCCTAACACTTTTACAGTGTCTAGTTTGTGGCATTCACCAGTGCATAGTGGATGACCCTGTTTCTCTGATAGTAGATTGCTACTGTTGTTTTTTTACCCTGTCCATGCTTGGCACCTTAATTCTACTTCTCAAAATCTGGTATGAGAATCAAGCCAATTTTATTATTGGTGTTAAGGTCATTACTGTCTTTTGATTGACTCATATCACCAAGACAGAATGTATTTAGACACCAACTTAGACGAGTCTGGTTTGAAATCTTTGAGGTGGGATAAGTGCTGCTTTAGTTTTATTTGTTTATTATTGCCTACTGATACAATGGGGTTATTCATCTCCCCTTTTTAAGGAAACAAAGTTTTATGGTTTTGTGTTTTATGTTGTTATCTTTATTCTAACATCTATTTAATCTACTTGTAAATTATATTTTTAAAAAGAAGAATGGGATTAATTTTGAAATAAATGCACATACATTATTTTATACTGCTTAAAGAAGTGTCCTGATCTGGCAAATCTGTTTTTTCTAATTATTAATATCACACAACCTGCTTGCTCTTGGTCAAGCTAGCCTGTAACAGATTCACTAGCAATACCTTGAATTAATTGAATTACACCAACGTTCTGAGTTTTATATGTGATTGTCATGTCCCAGCTCATGAATAACCGTGAATGATTACTTATTTTATATATTTATATTTATATTTTATATATTTATTTGAATGATTTGTATGGCTTTCAAAGTGCAGTGTGGGCATTTTCACAGAACAAAAACCAAAGCAAAAGTTAGCTTGTTTAGTTATCAACTTTTGCTGGTCGTTCTTCTTACATAGCCAGGATAGCATTTAATTGACAGCCATCTTAATTTGAAACTGTGTTCTGTTTGAATTCTGCAGTAGTGACATAAATCCTAGCAGGCCAATTTTTTTTCTGTTACTGAACATAAGTATTTGCTTTATGATTTCATTCCACACATAAGTATATTAGGGGGAAAGGGACTATTTGTGACATTCTATACAACACTTCTGTGTATAAGCAGCTGTGACTTGGCACAAATACGCAGAACCAGTTGTCATTTAGTCTTTTCATTCATATCTGTAAGATCTCCATTAATCTGCTTACATTTGAGAATGGTACTTCATATCAAGTGATTTTTTTTAAAGAAAGAACTACAATATTGAAAAAGTAAAAGACATAGGGAAAAAACATAGAAAAAGAACTAATCTGAATAATAATTACATTAAATCGCATGGAGCTTTGTTATTTTGTTATTAATTATGTTACTTTTTCAGATAGATTTCTAATAATATTTTTCCTCCAATTCCTATCCTTTCCAGTGATCTTAATCCTTAAATTAATTGAAAATTTCTATCAGTCAGATGGAATAAGGCAGGATTATTTGCATAGTTTGAAAACATCTGCCAAATTATGGGATTGGTATTTTCATTTAAAAATGTGGATAAAACCTTTATGAATGGTATAGACTAGCTATATTTATGATATTTCCCCCTTGTTAATATATTAATATTCCACAACTTGCTGCACAGTTTCAGTACTGTACATTGATGGATATTAATTGTGAGAGAGATTTCAAGTGACAGATTCAAGTATTTTAATTTTTTTATATATATATACTGTTCATACTTAATAATTTTACTACATAGGTTTATATTTCAAAAAAACCATTGTGGGCAACTAATCCAGATGAAAATCATGATGTGTGTGTATGTAATCCATCATGCTATTCTTTGTAGTACCAGTGTTGGGCAGAGCACCTAAAAGGAGTAAGAAACAGTAAGCTGAAGAAATTAAAAGATATGTAAGAAAAAAGGAAAGGGAGTGTAGGTAAAATTAGGTTACACCATTCCTATCTTTGCTAACATTACAACCTGCCATTGCTTCCACAAGGCCCATATACCAGCTCATACAATGCCCTACTGGTTTTTTTCTTTTTTCTTTTTCTCTTACAGGAATTCATCAACCCTATCAAAAAATGACTTTCTTTTCCTTCCTCTCAACCTATTTGCAATTCAGTCCTTCTTTATTCTTTCTACGTGACCAAGTCACTTCAGTATATTTCTTCTTCATTAAGCATTCATACATTCTTGACCCTATCTAAATCTTCTTATTTTCCCACACATTAAGTATCCTGTTCCCACTATTTTCAATATGTTTTTAATTCTCTTTTGTTATGTCTTCAATAAATAGACTGGTTTTTTTTTCTATCCACCTTTTATGTAATATACATTTTGGACATTGCTTATTGCTAAATAATGTATATATTGGAGCTAGACAATCAGTAGTCCTGTCTTGGTAGGTATTATCATGGATGCAGTGACCTTGTCAAGAGCAGATGCAATTGGCATACTAGCTTAAGCTGGGCAAAGATACTCCTGTTTACATCTTCTTGGGCATCTGCTTCTTGGTGAATCCAGATGCACTCACAGACTGCAAACCTGATTCTTTAGGGAAGTGTTGCTCCATTTAAAACAGGTTGCATTACAGTTCCAGAATCCATCTATCACTCTCTCAAGCACTTCTGCCAAAGATTGGCTTCTTACTATGAGGAACCTTGTCATATCCTCATTGTGTTTAAACTGAAGTATATCCATGAACTTGTAAGCATAGAAAGTACATCATTAGAATCTGCTAATTTTAATTAGAATGAATGTAAGAGATTTGTGCATAGAAAATTTTGTTGCATCATCTTTCTTCTATTCTTAATGTGGTAGATCTTTCATACAGTGATTTGGAATAGCTGCACTAGAAAAATCAGTGTGGATGTAGTAGCAGTGGCAAATTACCACATCTTTGCCATTGAAGCTGTAGTACATTCTTTAAAATGGGCTCTACCTTCTGTTGATTTATTCTGAATTTCCTCCACCATTGCTATGGTTGGCATCCCCATTTTCATTCCTCTGAACTTCCTGGAAAACCAGCAGGCCTGCCTTGGCATATCAGCATAGAGAAGATATTCAGAGGCAGTAGCCTCTCCCATTTCTTTAAAAAAAATATGGACTTCCTACAACCATAAATCACATTCAGAATTAATGTTTATGAATAATAAACTACCGTATTTTTCGCTCCATAAGACACACTTCCCCCCCCCTAAAAGTGGGTGGAAATGTCTGTGCATCTTATGGAGCGAATGTTGCGTCATAGACTGTGAAGTATATTACCTCAGGGGTCACCAATGGTGGACCGGTGCTGTTCCTTTGGTGAATAGGAGCCGGGCAGCGGCAGGATCCTTTTATAGTGCTGAACCCCTCCTCTTCTGTCTTTGTCATTTCCCACCTCTTCTGTTTCTTTTCCGCAGTGCAGGAGTTAATAGGCAGAGCTGGCACATGAGAGGACACCTATCTGTGGTTAGGGTTGTTTTTTTTCTTGTTTTCCGCTTCTAAATCTAGGTGTGTCTTATGGAGTGAAAAATAGAGTATCTTCTCCTAATTAAATAGTCAGGGAAAGGGAATAGTCCTAATTAAATAGTCAGGGAAAGTTTTTCCCTGTCCAGTCATGTCCAACTCTAAAGGGCAGTGCTCATTTCCATTTCTTAGTAGAGGGAGCCAGCATTGTCTGAAGACACATCCGTGGTCATATGGCTACCATGACCATATGCTGAGGCATGGAGAATGCTGTTACCTTCCCACCAAAGTGGTACCTATTTATCTAGTTGTATTTACATGCTTTTGAACTACCAGGTTTGCAGGAGCTAGGGCAGGTAAGGGGAGCTCACCCATTCACATGGTGCTTAGGCCTCAAACCCAAGCTATCAGCTTTCTAGCTGACAAGCTCAGCATGTTTAACTGCTGAGCCATCATGCCCCCTGTGGTTAGAATATCAGACTACAAAATACAAAATGTGTTTTAGTCTCATCTAAGACACAAAGAAAGCCTAGTGCTTTGGGTTAATCACTTTCTCTCAGTCCTAGGAAGAAAGCCTAAGCCTTTCAAAAATACTGCCAAAAAACTCCAGAGATTAGTCCAGGAAGTCACCAGGAGTCCATATTGATTTGAAGGTATACCCCCGCCACATCCCACCCCAAAAAACCACCCTAATCTTAGGGATTCCTGAGGCAAACTACTGAATACTACCACTATCTCAAATATCGCAAATATATTTTTTAAAAGGCCAGCCTTAACTTCTGGCCAAAAGGAGAAACAATCCAAGTGGTATATGACCTATCAGCAGCAACTTACCACCAGTCATGGCTCTATTCAGTATAACAGCTGCAGAATAATATGCTTCCTGTACCATAGAAGAGCTATCTTACTGGAACTTTTATTCCTTTAATTGACAGACAATTTAGTTTGAGGAGTATGCTAGTATCAGATCCAGCAGCAGTCCTTTGATTCTCTATTTTCTCTGGTATTTTCAATTTGCAGATTAACTCATGAGATAACTCAGGCTTCCATGCAAAAATGATTTTCATTATATTATATAGCAGAAATATTTTCCCAAGGCCTCATTCTTTACACCCAGACTAAAATAGATAAGGGCAAAGCAGGATATATTGGCGAAGGACCATATTATAGTATAATAATTTAGGGTAGGGTAGAATCAGAATCAGAATCAGAATCAGAATAGAATAGAATAGAATAGAATAGAATAGAATAGAATAGAATAGAATAGAATAACAGAGTTGGAAAGGACCTTGGAGGCCTTCTAGTCCAACCCCCTGATCAGGCAGGAAACTCTATACCATTTCTTCCTTGAGGTTGTGCAATGTTTACTTTATTTTTCACTGTGTGTATCTCTTCTGCCATTCCAAAAGGTAATAAGGATGATTGTAAGGCCAGTTCAAAGCAATCCCATATCCTTTTCTTCCTCTGCTATACTGGCCAAAAAGCAACAACTCTGATTTCCTTTACCACCATCAGAGCAAGTAGAAGGAGAGGCTCAAGGAGTCATTTGCTGAAACCGATGACTCTTTGGCCACGGCCACTGCTGCCACCCTCTTATGAGTGTCGCCACAACTGTGGCTGTCCCATTCCATCAAACAGCTCCTGAGAAGAACTGCCACTTCCATCCATTCAACCCTTCCAGCTAGTGCCTCTGCAGGCCACATGAAGGAAGAGTCGTGTTCTCCTATGCCAGAAGAATGGTGAACAATGGAATCTCAGGAGGCTTGGAACATTGTCAGAATCCCACAGAGTATGGTTCTGATAGAAATAGCATCTAAGAATGTTTTCCTTTTAGTTAGCAAAATTATAACTTGGGAGGGGGGGGGAGTTTATTGACAATATCCTGCACTTTCATTTTCCAAAAGTGTATTGTAATAGTTTTGTGGCTTCCAAGGCTGACACACATACTCTCCCCACACACTCATACACCCACAGCCACAATGTGGAGAAATAATTATCGTTTATTATTTTACTCTTTTCAGTTTGCTTCTAGGATTATTTTTTTTCTCTTATTTTCATTAAGGAGTACCTTTCTGTTTATTTATTTATCCAGTATGTTTATTCAGCTTATTCAATTTAAATAACTGCTCACATTCACGACTCTGGTGGCTTACAATTAAAACATAAACAGTACCAAAGAATCAAAAAATAAAACAGCCATACAAACAATACAAACATTTAAAGCAATGAAACAATTAATGGCGTACAATACAATCACCAGGAGAGCACAGACATTCAAGAACCATTTCTGTTGAATTCCAGGTGAGAATTTACAACCAACAACATATTTTTTTTGCTTAGGCAAATCTATGGCACCAAACAAAAGAATTACTCTATTTCGCTAAAATTAGAAAACAAGTGGCAGACACCACTGCATTCATTCATTCATTTTTGACTTTGTATACACTACTGTATGGAATCCTAGCAAATTAAAGATAAATTTCCAGTAAACAGTAAATACATAAAAGCAGACAAACTGAGAATAAGTCATGTTGTTCACAAGATGCTAACATATCTAATTTGGATGGCTTTAAAAGGGAATGCCTTCTTTATCTGTTTATTTTATTTCAAATGCTTATCTAGCTTCCCATAATATATCAAACTCTGGGCAGCACCCAGGCAATAAATTCTGGGTAGCTCCCAACCAACATTAAGAAATATCTGATTATCATTTACCAAGGACAGATAGTCCAGGTTTCTTTAAACACCTACATGGTTATTATTGGAACAGATAGGGCTTTGTTTGATCTAGTAGGCCCTAGAAATTGGAAACAAGCCATTCTGAGCTCCATGGAACTTTCATCTGAAGTATATTGTATTGCATTGCTTACCTTTTGGCTTTCAGTACTTTGCTGGCTTAGTTTATTACCTGATTTCCATTGCATTGTCATTTTTTAAGCTTTTACCTTCTGTAAACTACCATGTGTCACAAGACTCAGTGGTCTATGAATAGAATAAATAAACAAACAAGCAGAACTGCAGTGTTCAGTTAGCCACATCGTAAATGCAGCTCAATGCTCAACTGAGTTCATACCATAGAGGAGCTGTAAAAAAAAAACTTTACAACAAGAACCCATGTCAATGGAGACAGGGGCTGCAGTATTACCCAAACCTTTGAAAAAAAAGTGGATGTTTCTGTAAAGAGTTGTTTTGTAAATCTCCCCGTGCATATTTGTTTATTTATATTCAGGAAAGAAATGTTTGGTAAAGAATTTAACTAATACAATATTTATACATCAGCAGCTGGTCCAGATTTACTTCTTCATATTTCCATATGCTGACTACTTGTGCAGAACGTGAATGTGACTCTCAATAAAAACAACATCATACTTCTAGATAAAGTGCTTACTAAGATGTCAGTCTCATTTGCAGCCTCAACAAGCAATTTCTGAAAGTGATTAGAAAAGGAAGCATGCAAACTTGATGTCCTTTCAAACACACTGACTGTGGTTTGAGCAAGATGGCTACTGAGTTTTGTGCCAAAGCTCCAAACTCACCAGGGACTGTTATCTTGAGGCCTCCTCATGATGAGCAACTATCTGGAGTACTTGTGGGTGATCCCAAGTTCTCTCCTTGTCCAGAGAAGTTTTGAAGAGCCCATTTACTCCCTGCCTCCTCATTCCACTACTATCACTGGCTCCATTTTTCATGGACTCATTTTCAGGCCACTATTTCTTCCTTCTTTTCAGCTATTATAAACCTTTGGATTGACAAGTTTGACAGCACCAGATGAGTTTTATTCAAAGTGAAGTAAAGTTTTAACTACAAGTTTGAGGACTTAGAAATTGAGGGGCGAGGGAATAAACAGCAAAATGATGTTGAAAACTTTTATTTTAAAAAGTTACAAATGATATAAGCACTCAGATAAATTTGAAAAAAAAAACATTTTGGAATTACTTATAAATAATCCATGTGAGAAAATGTGTTTGTTTTTATTTTAAAAAATAAGAAAATAAGATTTTAAGAATGAAGCTAGAGAGAGGTAAATATTACAATTAAATAAAATTACATAAACTCAAGTTATAATTCCAGAGTAAAGCAAAATATTCTAACATGGTAGGATATTTTTGAAAAATGGGCTCAGAAATGATTATTAAAAGTGTCAGCAAAGACATCTGCCTCTATGTTTCTAAAAAATGTTATGGAAGATAAACAAGTTTTATCTAACAAGATTGAGACTGAATTCAAAGTGGATTTACAAGGCTGCAAGGAATATAGAAACAATAAACAAAGAGAGTGACGTGGGTAGTTTTCCTATATTTGATTTAGAAAAGAGGTTTGTTAAAATTTAGAAGAATCTCATGAGAGAAAAGAAAAAATGAAAAGAAAGTTTTATGCCATTATTTCAATGGGCTAAAGATTAAGATTGGTAGAAGTAAAAGAAATGAATATTGTTGGGCTTTTTTTAAATCAAGGTTAAAATAAATACTTCTGTAAATTTTCAATGGATTTTTGCTGATACCAAGAGTGAAATGACAATACTTTATGAATTTGTTTATAGATAAGAGATGGGATATGGGAAGAAGAGATATTTGTTATATTTTAAGAGGAAATAATGCATTATTAAAATTGACTGTATATATTGTGCTAAAGGTCCAAAGTCACTTTTTATGTATTCCTTTTTTCTTTTTTAATATATTTTTACATTTCTTTATTTTCTCTTTTTCCTTTTTTCACTGTTTTGCACCTTTTACCCTTTCCTTTTATTCTTCTTTTTTTAGCTTGTATTAGTTTTTCCTGTTGTAACTCTAGTCTTTAATAAAATTACTATATATAAAAAAGATGGCAGTCTGATTTATACCTACTCTGCCCAATCTAAATCAGACCAGCTTAATCATATTCTTAATATCAAGAATAGGATCAAAGAAGATTTTATATATATACACACACACAACTAAAGCCATTCTGCACAAGAGCATTCAGAGCCTCCAAAGAAAAACAGGTCATTAAAATAGGGTAAGCATGGTTAAAATTATTCAAAAATATATCTTAATTCAAAACGTTATGTAGTGTTATCTTGCTAAAGAGGAAGCACAAACTGTGAAGTGTGAATGCAACTCCACTCTAAACTGCATTTGTTTATTTATTTCCTGCCTTTGTTATTTTTATAAATAACTCAAGGTGGTGAACATACTTAACAATTTTCCCTGCAAGAACAACCTTGTGAGATGGCTTGAGCTAAAAGAGCGTGATTGGCTCAAAGTCATCCTCCAATTTTCATGCCTAATGCAGGACTTAGGATAAGGGTTAAGGTCTTTTCTAAGAGAACAAGGATATAAAGGCAGACAGACATGTGCAAAATCTGTCAATACAAGAACAGACCACTATATATTTCTCAAAAATAGGGCCTCCCAAATTCCAGGCAGATGATAACAACCATCTCAGGTAAATGGTTATAAAATACACATTGTACTTAGAAATAACTCCTTTAAGGAATTCAGTTTAGGCAATCTAATGAGCTGTCCGTGTTTTAATAGAATGTTATTTTGTTACACTTAACATTTTGGAATAGCATTTTGTTTTGTTTTCAATGTGTTAATGCAATAAAGTTTCAATATTAGCACAGTTATCATTAAGTTCCTCCCAATTTTTTAAAAATCCATTTGCAATAATGTTAAGAATATAATACGTACAGTAACACGGTGTTTATCCTATTGTGGTCAGTCTGTATTTGCCACTAGAAATAGAAAATCAATACAGTTTTAATAGCTTCTTTTCCACCACTTGTAGAAAATAAAATAGTCTTTTAAAACCTATGCTAGTTCTTGAGAAATTTAAAAGTAAAACTAAGCAGAACAAAATGAGTCCACAACTAGGGAAACTCTGTATTAGTAAGAATCAAATAACTCAAAACATGTTGTGCTACAGAAGGCAATCACTCTCATCAAGATAGAGAAAGTTGATGGATTAATCATCAATAGATGCTGGAATTGTAAAATTTAATAGAAAAACTGACATTCTTTTTTATGCCATTTTACTTACTCATAATAAAGGTATTGGCAAATTATTTTTTAAAAAATTCATTTTCATTCCACTAGAGGGTGCTGATTTGTAAGCAGAATATGGTTTTGCTGCTTTGTTTCCAGAGCAGATGCAAATAACTTTGAAACTCATTTGAAAGCAATTCGCTTGAAACTCCAGATCAAGATTCAGAATGAGGTTGCCAGCTTAAACCAAACCGTCAACATAAATTAGAAGCTTCTGATTCAGTTAAAAAATCCAATGGTCTTTTACCATGAACCAAATCCACTTTTAAAACTGGATTTAAAACCAGATTTGATAATCCAGTTTCTAAATCTAAATAAATTCAGAGATCCAAATCAAGCTGACAGTTCAGATCAGGTTGATTGAATAACCCAAAGTAAGATCAGACTGGATAAAAATGTATGTTTCTTCCTCTTCTTTTAATGAACTGCTCCTCTAGATTTCAAGTATAAATCAAATATAAAATATTTATATTTAAAATATAAATCAAAATTAAATTATCTATAATTTAAATTATGTCATAGAACCGTAGTGGCACAGTGGCTACAATGCAGAATTGCAGGCTAACTTTGCTCACAGCCAGAAGTTCAATCCTGACTAGCTCAAAGTTTCCATCCTTCTGAAGTTGGTAAAATGAGGACCCAGATTGTTGGGAGAAATATGCAGACTCTGTAAACCGCTTAGAGAGGGGCTGTAAAGCACTGTAAAGCGGTATATAAGTCGAAGTGCTGTTGCTATAAGAAAATTAAGTGAGAAATTACCCCATCTGTCCTGTAACAAAGACAATGATTGCCTTCTATTTAGTCCTGGCATCAGCTTCTGACTACCGTAATTACTTGAAATGTACAAATATTCCAAAGGATAATCAGTAAGAGATATTTAATAAAGCTTTTTACCTAATAGAAGTCATTATTAATGTACATTTTCTAATATCACCATGGTGATAATGATTAATCCAGGAACCAGATAGAATGAAAAAAAAATGAATCAGTTCTTTATAAATAAATTAAATCCTGACTCAGGAGTTACAATGATCTTCTATAATTATGTGACCTCATTTTGAGCTCTCAACAACTGACTTTCATTTACAGCTATTTGCAGTGTTCCATGATCACATGACTATGACTTACATTTTTGCTGAAAACTGGCGTTTTCTTCTTCTTTTTTTGCATAAACAGCCCATAGAGAACAAGGGGTTCATTTAACGACTGCAGCTTTTGCTTAAAAACCATAGATTCACTTAATGTCTATGGAGATTCTCAGTCATCCAGGTCATGGTTGTCCCAAAGGTACTTTTTTAAGAGGCAACTGGACTTTCTGATTTTTCTCTGAAGACGTTTCGCTTCTCATCCAAGAAGCTTCTTCAGCTCTGCTCATCTCTGCTCAGAGCTGAAGAAGCTTCTTGGATGAGAAGCAAAACGTCTTCAAAGAAAAAC
>JANHFL010002182.1:66628-98881 GCA_032468155.1 Oxyrhabdium leporinum
GGATTTGAACCGCTAGATTGAATCAGCAGAAGTGGCCTGCAGTTCAACACTCTAACCACTGCGCCACCTAGGCTCTCTTCTTAGTTCTAGGTTGCTTCTCTCCTTGATTAGTTTCCATCCATTGCTTCTTGTCTTGCCCTCAGTTGCTTTGGAGAGGGAAATTTAGCAGGAAAATATGTTTGGTATTCAAATGGATCAAAGAAACAACCTCCTATTGTAAATTCAATAACTCATAATAATAAATCATACACAAAGATGTAATTATTTATCTGTTATGGCATTGTTAAATTGTTTTTAAAGTATTATGTGTAAAGATCATTATATTTAGTATAATTACAAAGAATGCATGATCATCTTTGGTGGTTTCTATGTGAAAGTACTTTCCGTGAATAAATGTTTTCATTTTTCATTAACCAAAATGTAATGCCAATTCATTCACAAATGGTGGATTATGGGATGATTTTATTAGTTTTTCAGAATGCAGTTCGTGGGAAAAGCAACATGTATTGAGGCAATGCTTTCCTTGTATTTTTCCTCCCTTTTAAATAGTAGTTTGGGCATCAGAATCTATAGCATTTTTATAATTCATTTTAGCTCCCAATATCTTAATGTCTGGGACCGAGCCAACAATTTCAGGAAAATTTGTTAGGTACTAAAGTTGAAGTAACTTAGTTTAAAAACGAAGATGAGTGGACAAAAGTTAGATAGGAAATAGCATTTGGTAGACTTTGTCATAGGGCAATTGTGTATTTCTTATAAAGAGTAAGTGTCAGCTCTTGTTATTAGTGAGAAGCACTGAGGTGTTATATTATTTGTTTAGCTTCTATAAAAGCTTCTATAAAACTGATTTAGTATCTGAACAAAAAAAGGGAGAAAACCTTACAATTCATAGAAAGAAATGTGACACTGTATTTGTCCTAATAGCTTAAACGGGGTGGTTTTTTTGCTCTAGTTAACTTCTTCAAAATTTAATTTGTGCATTGTAGTCAGAGTAAAATTTTAAACTGCTTCTAAACTGCTTTATGTAATATCTAAATCCTGATATTGAAAACTTATCTATATTTGTTTATATATAATTGTTGTTTCTAGTAAATGAACTGGAATCGTTACTGAGTTCCCAGAATGCTCTTCTATCAAAATTAAAAGAAGAATGTTGTCAATTAGCAAAGAAGCTTGAACATGTCACTGAAAAAAATAGGTAAAAAAGTCTGTAATTTTGAATATGAAGCTATTCGAAAGTATTGAGACTTCCTTATTATTTGTAAGTGCTCAAAAGAAAGCTGCTTCCCATGCTAATTGCTGTATACTTTGGCTGTCAGTAATCTTTAATCTCCTTCCTTCCTTCTCTTACTCCCAATGAACACATTTAATATGGGACAAAAACAGATGCTGATTACAGTCTATATACATTATAGACATTTTATGCTCATACTAATGAGCATCTATATATAATCTGTATCAATATATGAGTATATAATCTTTCTCTCTCTGTGTCTCTCTGTCTCTCTCCCTCTCTCCCTCTTTCTCTGTCTCTCTCTCTCTATCTCTCTCTGGTATTTATGTATGTATGGTTTCCTCCTAAAGTCTAGACCTTACTACAAAAAGAATTGGTGATTCCTAATTGAAAAAAATGAGAAAGAAATCAAAATTTGTGTATCACAGTAGTTGTAATCACAATATATGTGCAATGTCAGCTTTTTTCAAAATTCCCATTTTTATTAACTAAATTAACAGAATAATTTTAATACATTATGGATGGCAAATTGCTAATCTTATGGACTGCCTAGATTACTTAAACACAAGGGCAGATATAACTCAGTTCTTAAATAAAGTTATTTCTGGGGTACATGTTCTTTGTAAGAGATAAATAAATATTTAAGGAATTGTTTACTGGTTTTGCACACTGCATATTTATTTATGAATGTGCACTCTATATGTCACCCTTGCAAAAAAACAAGTATCTGATTCAGATTAAGTTACAAACATTCAAGGGATAGTTATTTATACAGTTGGGCATTGAAATGCTATTGCTACAGTTGGCATCTCTTTTCCTGTACCTTATGCTAATCATGTTAATCTGAATGGAAGTGGAACCTTTAACTAAATGTTGTAGTATGAAGTGCTTTTCTATACAGCCAGGCCATCTCTCATGACATCTCTATTCATCTTTTTCTCCTCCACTGTGTTGAACTTGCATTGGGGATTGATGCCCATTCTTGCTGAGAGAGATGGGAGTTATAATCCATATCTGCAAAGAACATATGTCTTTACAGAATAGTGTAGCAATACTTACCACACCATTAGTGTTTACAGCTTGTGTGTCACTGTACCTTTATCTCCTTGAAATTACAGAATAATCTCCAGGGCACTGTTCTTGAAATAATTATTAGCAACTTTGTTGATGGAGATCGGAGCATTCTGCAACTGAGAATTACATTTAGAGTGATTTATTAATATGATAGCTTGTCAGTATTCATGGTTAATCCATTTTGAAACTGCTTCTTTATTAAAATTTATGTTGTGCAATAAATAATTTGCTGTCCAAAATTAATAATGAAATGGCTTTAGATTGGAAAAAATGTGGTAATAAATAATGTATGTATCTTACTAACTCTGTCATGAATGCATATTCTAAATGCTAAGAAATTCCTTCAAGTTGACACTAACATTTATGCATAAGATGATTTGGAACATAATTAAAAGTTATCTCCTCAGATTATGCCTTTTAAAATATATCAGAAGTTGAGCATTTTTACAGATATAAGGTATCTGTGAAAACTTATTGTGTAGATGAATGATGCAGATTAAATTATAAATAAGTACATTACTTCCTTCATTTTTAGGTTCTGGCCTCTTTTGCGGTCTAAGATTATAGCTATTTTGGTGCTATAGTATAATATAATATAGCATAATTGACATTAACAGACCACTTTGAACTATTTCACGCAACCAAGGAGGCCCAAGCAAAGCGTCTTAAATGTTATAATTTTTTAATATCAAAAAACAAAGTATTTTCCGTATTAAATATACTTATTTGTTTGCACAGCGCTTTTGTATATTAAAGATTGAAAATAATTTTTCTACCATTTGAACCAAGAAAAGGATATAGTATCTCAAAATATTCTTTGAAATTTTAGTATATTATGGTATTGCTTAAGTTAACAAAACATAATGCGTTAAGGATTATAGTTCTTTTGGTAAGATTGTCAAGAAGTGAATTATATATAGAATATCTTGGGGCTGATTATATCCAGGGTGTGTAAAGATGCAGTTATCTTACACAAATAGATAGCAAACTAGCTTTATTGGATTTAGCTGTTACCTTCACTAATGTATAATATTGCTGGCAAATTGTTCAGATGAATCTATAATAATAAAAAAATAGCTTGAGCAAAAATTTTCCCACATACATAGGCGGATCTTGGACATACTGAACTTACTCCCCTCCAGCTGCATATCTAGCTCTTTGTAACACGTGGAATTGTAATAATGCAATTCTTTCGTGTTTTCTATATGATTTTTTCCCCTTTTTTGGATTATCATGGTGTCTAAGGTTTGTGGATTGATGCTTGACGCTGTCTATTGTGTATTTGTGATTTGCGCTTTGTAATTAAGTGCAACAATGGAAGTCCATTGGGTCTCGTTATATATAATGGTTGGTTTAATTTGTTTCACTTCTATCTTGTTAATTGTAAATTGATCATTAAGATTTGAATTCTAATCTGTCACCAGGGTTGAGTGTATTGAAGCTAGAGAAACGATCCTGTTTTTAATCACCGATTATGAGAAACAAATTTTATAATTTTGGTGCACATTGCAATCCATATATTTTAACACTGTTTTTATGGTGTTATAAATATTGTTAAATGACTTTTAGTGTAGTTTTACTGTTTCCCTATAATGGATAAATTATATTACCATTTTGGCAACAGTAGGCATCCAACTGTGTGAGTTTAATTGAAGTAAAGAACATGCACCCGGTTGAACTGTTTTTCTGCATGTTCAATTGATGCTGCATTGGATGACTGCAGTCATTACAGTTAAACACCAGGAGTGTCTTGCAAAGCTAGAGAATCAGAAGGTAAAACTGAACTTGTGCAGGAAAAAACTATGATATCTTTTTTTTGTCCTAATCTCAATCCAAAGAAATAGAAACTACCTTACATTTAATTATATTACACTAAAATGCTAAGTTTCTGATGAACAGAAAAACAATGATAGTGAACCAAATATTTTGGGCAAAATTTTTGTATATCTGTCAAAATTAAAGGAACAAAATTGGCTTTTTAAGCTAAATGCACATGGAGTGATTTACAGCATCCTCAACCATTTATTTAGTGCCCATTCGAAGTTACAACAGCACTTTAAAAAGTATAATGATTATTTTTCACACATATGATCTTTACAGCATCCTTGTGGTCATGTAACCAAAATTGGATGCTTGACAACTGGCATGTATTTATAATGGTTGCAGTTTCTTGGGGTCATGTGATCAGTTTTTGTGACCTTCTGACAAGTAAAGCCAATGGGAAGCCAGATTCACTTAACAGCCATGTTACTAACTTAACAACAGCAGCATTTCACTTAACTGTGGCAGAAGTGGTCATAAAATGCGGCAAAACTCACTTAAAAACTATCTTGGTTAGCAACAGAAATGTTGGGGTCAAAAGTTGAGGACTACGTGTATGCTAGCTTCTTGATGGATCAAGATTTACAAATATTTAGTAGTGCTACATTTTGCAGCTGTGGTGTTTCAGTAACATTGCCTACACCCCAAAGAAAATATGTGAGTGAAATGGCAGAATTGTGGGCTTAATTATTTGCCACGGTAACGCTTTTATTATTTAAAATATACATTCTGTGACTCCAGTCTTCAAAATCACTTGTGTCTTGCCATATTTTTAATCTGAGGTTCACAGAATCTAGTGGAACATCTTTCCCATGAAATATGTGGCTGCCCATCTCACAAGAAATTTCTCTGAGTACCATACAGCAAAAAAATATAAAAACAATAAGCATATCAAAAGCAGACAAAAAGTAAAAAAAGAAAAGAAAGAAAACATAAAAGACACAAGAGATTAAGATCAGTAAGAAAGCCACCTCAAGATTTCACCAGTCTCCTGAAACCCCCAGGCCAAATGACATAACTAGGTATTGAGGGGCTTCCAGAAAATAAGTAGGGATGGAGATTTCCTCACTTGGGGGGGAGGAATGTCCCATAATGCAGTTACCATGTCACAGAATGTCTGCCCCCTCCGACCCACCTAATGTAGTTCCTGCAGTTTTGTGGCACTGAAAACTATAAAACCTTCATGCAAAGTGAATTAAATTATATAAGGCGGTTTCTCATATAGTTGTTCCCTGGTGTAATGAACTTCCCCCCCAAAATCTGTACTTTATTTTATTTTATTTCATTTTATATTTACTTATTTGGAAAACTTACATGGCTGCCCAAATCACTCACAGTGACTCTGGGCAGCTTACAAAGATTAAAAAAACCCAATACAAAAGCCAATAAACCCCCATAACCCTGGCAACAATAGTTCAGCCTTTTACATCATAGTGTCCTCTAAATTAGACTATGACACCTCTTATTTAAGCCAGTGCTGGTCTAGATAGAGGCTATAAGTGGCAGATTCTGGTAGAGTTATGTCCCCGGCTGTGCAACAGTACTGCCAGAATACTTTTTGATATTCTCTGCTCTGAAGAAAGATGCAGATGTGAAGTATAGAGTTGTTAAGTTGATGATACACTGCATGATAAAATCTGGCAACATCCATCATTAGTGTTCTTAATTCTCTAGGTCGGAAATCATCCAGCTTAGTCAGGAAAATGAATATATCCATGACAGACTTGAGAAGGTGCAGAAAAGGCATGATGAATTGGAGGATCAGTGTATCCAGCATGGAAGGATGCACGAGAAAATGAAGCTAAGGTAGGGAGATTTATTAATTTATGCCTGTGCGGTTTACTATAACAAAACTGATGTTTCTATACTTTTCATCTCAAAAACATTATCAATATTTTAGGCAATTGCTTAATTTTTTTAAAAATTTAATAGATAAAAGAATCAAATACAAATGCAGTCCAAATTATATTCAAATATGCTCGCCTCCAATAAATCATTTCCGTGTCTTTGTCAGCAACTATATTTCAATAGACTTTTTTTAAAGAAAAAAATACAGATGTGTGTGAGTGTGTGTAAAATATATATCTTACTTAAAAGAAACCTCCCCATCCAGTTGAGGCAGAGCTCCTTATCACTCTGTGGCTATGAGAGACAGGATTGTTACCTCCTTTAAACCAATCAGGTCGACCTAGGTATGTCTCTTCAGCTACATTTGCTATGAGACTTAGCTTCTAATGTATATGACCTGGTATTAATAACATAGAGGAATAATTGCTGGAAATTTAGAACAACTTAAAAAAAATTTTTTTAGTATCCAGCCTACTCTCTTCCTTTTTTGCATTATTCTCCTTTGTGTTCAATCACAAATCAACTTTCTTGTTTATTGCCTCTGAGGCAGCTGACCTTCTCTAACATGCCATCTGCAGTCACCCTTACATCTGTTTAAGAAATGCCACTTCTTCAGTTTTTTCCTCTCACTGAATTTCTAAATGTCTTACTTGCTGTTTATATATCTTGTCATTTATAATCGTTTGGCCTCATTTTCAGTCCTCTTGCTAATATTCATATCAGAACTTATTAAGTTGTAAAACGGCACAAGATTTGTTGTTTACTACATTATTGATTTAATCTAAGGCTTGGAATATTTTCTTACAAATAAAATACCTCCCAGTATTTCAGGTATTACTGCTTGTGACAATATGTGTTTATTCTGTCCCTCCAAAATAGAGGCAGTTGATATCAGTTCACCAAAATGCCTCACCCTTGTATTTCAAATATTTCATAAAGCTTTTGTTTTAGCTTTAATAAAGGAGGGAGAGATTTGAACTCTTCAAATGTTTTTCTACCATATATTTATATCTTCACAATTGGTTGGGAAATAGTATCAGATTCTGTGTTTACCTATCTTTAGCAAGTGACTTTTATTGTTATTCTATAGCTGCTGGCTCCATAGATCCTTGGCTTTGAATTAGAGACTTTTATATTGTGGTGATTTCTTTTGATCTCCCAATACAGAATGTACAGAAAGGGTGCAATTGGTACACCACATGCAGTTGTGTGAAAGCTCTCCTAGGCCTGTGACCTACTCTTTGAGCAGGAGTTTATGAGTCTAGAAGAACCCCAACCCCGCAGTGGGTATCTCTGGGGATAGTGCCACCCCATCAAGATTATAAGCCTCCAGATCCTGAGGCTCCACATACCTACATTACTGAGGTTATCATTACCACTTCAGCTTAAGCCTGCTGTCCCCCATCAGGCCCCCACAACCTCCAGGCACTATAAAAGGGCAGTCAGAGCATCACATCAGTCAAATATGTAGTTGAAAGGATTAAAACTTACATTATATTATAATCTTAAAGAAAATGTTTATAAAATGATGTACTGTAGGTATATGACACTAGAAAAATGTAAAATCTTAAAGATACTTCAAATTTATGTTGGAAATGTGAAAAATAAGAAGAGTCATTTTATCATCTTGGACATGTAAAAAACCTTCAAAATTTTAGGCTTGAATACATATAGTGATTCATAGAATTTTAAATATCGGTATTTAAACCAGAACTTTTCCTCCTGAGATTGGTAGATAAAAAGAAGAGAGTCATGGAAGATCTTTGTATGGAAAAAAAATGACAATATGGTGTGATGACTCAGCAGTTAAAACACTGGGCTTCTCAGCTGGAAACAAACAGTCCAGGTTCGTGTCATGCAATGGGGTGAGCTCCCCTTGCCTAGAAACTCAAAAACCTTAGAGAGGGAGAGGTTAAAATATAACTGTACTTGTGATGAAGATGATAAATTATTTTTATTTTACTTTGTTAAAAAGATATTTATATCTTTTCATGTTTTCTTTTTCTACTTTTTGTCTCCTTTTATTTATATTTTTTACCTCTGACATTTTCTTTTTGCATTTTTAACTTTTTTAATCTCTCCCTTTCTCTTTCTCTCTTCTTGTTTTTTAGTTTGTAAAGGTTCCTATTATTGTTCTTAAAACTCTTAATAAAATGTTATATATTATATAAAAATTATAGATAATATCTATAATATAAAGAGAGTCCTACATATAGTGGCAGGGTAAGATATAGTGGTAAAATGCAGGTAGGAACAACATGCACTGAATGGCACAACCAAGTAGTAGTGCCGTGGGACAGCAACATCAGGAAGAAGCAGTGTGAGAAGCTGGAGAAGGACCAAGGCCTGAAGGAGGAAATGGAGTGGATATGGAAAGTAAAGGCCAAAATGGTCCAAGTGGTAGTAGGAGCCCTTGATCCCATGACTACTAAGCTGGAAGAGTGGCTCCAAGAGATCCTAGGAACAATGTCAGAGCTCTTCGTTCAGAAGAATGGAGTGCTAAGAATAGCTAAGATACTTCACAGAACTCTCAGACTCTCAGTTTTCTCAGTTCACGTCTATGAAAGACACGTATCTTTCATCGGGTGAGAAGAGAATTTTTTTTATATAAAGGAAATGAGTACGGATTTGGTATAGAACAGGTGAAATCCTCAGGATTATTTTTATCATAGTAGCAGTTATAACTTAATGAAATGCTTATCCAGTTCATATTAGGATTTAATAAATGAAAGTGCCAACAGAACAAAATCAGTTGGATATCTCCATTGGTTAATCTTCATCAACTGTGATGGATGTAAGTAATGCCTTTTCACTAAGCTATTCTATGGAAGCTCAGAACTACTTAAAAAGAAAAAAACACTTGAGTAGTATGGTACAAATTCACTAGCAGTTTTGTATATATGTTTGTATGTGCATATGTTCTGTCAGTGGAAGTGTATATTGTCATAGACATGTTCGCAGCATAACTATGGATATGAAGGACCACCAAGAGAATACATGCTTATCAAACACTAAATAAAAGTAGAACCAACCTTAATTGCTTTAGAAATGGAAGATTACAGATGGAATTTTGCCACAGAAAATTTTTTTGTTCCGTTTTGTCACTAGTGTGCCATCTCTTGGTGATGAAAACTTTCTCTGAAATCAATTTTTAAATGATTGACAGGATCATGTGAAAAGTTATACTTTTCAGATGGACTGCCCCTAAATTATTTAGGGCTTTCTGGGACCTGCATCTTAGCTATGATCAAGAGAGATTGAAAACTTGAGCAGTTGGTATGGGAATAGCATACTGTGGTAAACAGAACCTGCATAAGAAGGCAATGTGACCACCTCATTTTTGATTTCAGTCTTTCCATGCATTCTTCAAGGACAGGCCCCTGGAAAACTACATTAATTTAAACATGAGATAATTAGGGCATACGTCATTATGGCCATGTATGTCTCCAGCAGAAACAAGCACAACTGGTACACAGTGCTGGATCTAAAAGTACCTCCAGGCTTCAAATCTGCTTCAGAAGGAATGCAGCCCAATTCTGAATAGGGTATACCTACAGTCTTACTTTGTCATATCTGCTGGCCAACCAAACTCAGTCTTATCTGAACTGAGTCTTGATTTGTTTATATACATTCAGTGTCTTGCAGTGTTTCAGACATCATCAGTCAGAGAGAGGAGTTGTAGCCCCATCTTTCTCCTGTACATGTAGAACAAGACTTTTCTGTAAATAGGAAGAATTTATTCTACCATACATTGGAGATAAGCTTCCTTTCCAGAAAGGACTGGATATGACAGCTGGAAACAAGAAAAAAGGCGGTCATTGTCAGAAACTGCAGATGTTGGGGTAAAAGCATGGTGTGCCAAATGGGGAACTTTTGTGGGGTTGATTGCTCCACAAGCTGGAAGTACATTAAGCATCTCAATATCGTAAATTCTTCAGAAAACTAAAATGTCTTAGTTTAGTAGAAAAGCACTCAACATTTCTTCGAACTTATCATGTCATCCCACAAATCCATTAAGTGGTTGGAAAAAATCTTCCAAAGCCTTGAAAATTCTATCTAGTTTCATCTGAGAATAGGCAGATTGCAATTGTTGTAGCTCCAAAGCTCCAATGCTTAACCATAGGCATCACAGTAGTTATTTTAAACTGATTTAGATCAGTTATATTCTGGCCAGAAAGAAAATGTGTCTTGCCATGTTTGTGACTATGATTAATCACAATGAAAGCCATAAAGTACTAAGCTTCATCTGATGAGAAACTTCACTGAGTTTTCTTTAAAAAGTTGGAGGGGAAAAATCAGCATTAATGTTAATCTCACTTCTATCAATACAGATAGAAGACAGGAAATAAATGAATATATCACCATATCCTGTTGTCGCCTTAGGTTCTCATTATGAGATGGGGCTTTACTACATGGACCCAAAGAACTTTGGCTTCTGTTGCAGACTGTCATTCAAGAAATCTCATGAACAGAGTTGAATCTGTTTGAATGTCTTATCTTCACTCAACCAGCTTCAGTCACACACTCTACTTGTACCAGAATGGGACAACTCACCACGGCCAACTCACCACCACCAACTCACCACGGGATAACTCGCCATGGAACAATTGAACAATTCAATTTAATTATTTAAAATAAATAAAAATATTTTTACTTTTGTCATTCACAATTCATTTTCTTCCTCCTTTGGCATCCTTTCTTAATGATTCTATTCAACCGTTTCTTTAATGTTAGTGTAACTCTTGTCCCGTGGTGAGTTGGCTGCAGCAAGTTGGCTGTGGCGAATTGTCATACTTGTACAACAACTTATTTGATAAAGATTAAGCATTTATTGAATGAGCTCTTTCTACTTTCTGAACTGGTGTTAAGTAACAGCACTTTGATTCAAACAGCATAATCAGGATTGTGTTGATAGAATAAAGCAGTACATAAATCATTCCCCATTGACCAGTGGATACCAGGAAGATACTAAGAAACCAAGTGAAAAACATTTTCCAAACAGATGCTCTATGAACATATTTTCTACTTCTTCCTTCTGAAAAGCAGCTATATCTTACTCTATTCAAATTTTTTATAGTATTTTTCTGCCAAATGTTAGTTTTTCAGAAGTGAGGTCTAACTACAATTAAATGTTCAATTTTACTTGATGAAAAACATGCTTCATGTAAATCAGCAGTCCTCAACCTTTCTGGCTTGGTGGACCAGCGGGGGCGGGAAGGGAATGGTTCCACACAAGTGGCAAATGGAGCTTCATGTGTGCATTCGCTCACCTACTTGCATGGCCCTGTTCCAAACGGGCCGGCAATTGGGATCTGCTGATGTAAATTACTCTTTTAAATACTTTAAAGCTGATTATCTGAAAAAAAGTTGTGCCTTGTAATTATTTGTAATGACATAAAACCAGAATCATCACACTAAGAAAAATATCGTTGGCTGGCAGTGCCATAGATTCAGTTTTGATTTTTTAAAAAATAGCGATATTGGCAGGATTGCCTAATGCAATGAGATGCTGTATTTCCTAGAACATTAAGTTTTGATTCCTGATTAAAAATATTTACAACTATGTGGTTTTGTAATCACTGTCATGGTTAGATTGCTGTAATTATGCAAGTTCATTGGAATTTTCCCAAACGTGCTTTTTCAAGATGCAACTGGACTTTCTGGTTTTTCTTTGAAGACATTTCGCTTCTTGGAAACTTCTTCAAAGAAAAACTAGAAAAGTCTATTTACCTCTTGAAAAAGCACCTTTGGGACAACCTGATCTGGATGACTAGAATCTTCATAGACATTCACTGGAATTTTTCAAAATGTTATATCTTTTCTTTTTCTTAGATCAAAATAATATAAATATAAATAATATAAATTTGCTTGTACTCATGTGCAAAATTAATGTATCAGCGCCTCAGGGAAAAGAGAGCTTCTAAGACACAAGAGATGACATTTAAAAAATATTCATGTTTTTATTTCTATATGAATCAGTCACACGTGTAATTAATACTAGCCTTTTCTATGAGGTAACAATTAATAACAGCCGTTCAAATAATATTTTACACTCAGTGGCTATTTGTTGATTAGTTAACCTGTTCTGTGGAAATCCAAAATAGGTTTTTGCTGCCTATGTAACTTTGTCTACTGTACATCTATGCATATGACCAATATTTTGCTTTTAAAATTGGCTTCTAACACCTACTTGATCTCTTTTGAGTACCATAGTTCAAAAGAAAAGCTTAGAGGATTGGCAGTGTGGGGCAGATGTGTGTCTATTTCTCAGGCATCAGTGGCTGTAAGTTAACAATTAAAGAAATGTACAGCCATCTGTGTTAACAAGATGGCAGAGCTCTGCACTTGCCTGTTACTATAAATAAGAAAAAAAATCTTGTCTAATTTCATAGATGTTAAGATTATAAAGACTCAATGTGTCAAACATGTATTATGCTTCTGGATTGTATTGGCGGCCAAATACCTGGAATGGTGGCCTTTTTCAGAATTGAAAGCAAGCATAGCATTGATGAAATCTCTTTCACTGTGGTACATGTAATATTTGATGTAATATTTTTATAGTGTGTATTTTAGCAGTGAATTTACTAATATCCGCCTTCTTTGCTCATTCTCTCATCTCATTCATGAGCTGTAGCTCTTAAAGGAATCCATCAGATTCTGTTGATTAATATCCTTTGCAGTCAGTTGTTGCAATGAAGTTTTCTTAATTGTAGAAAATATGTGGTTAACTCTACTTGAAAAATGAATTAGGAATATTGTCTTGAATGGTTCTTTAGACATGACCATACTTTTATGATCCATTCTACTATAGATCCCACATATAGGTCTACAAAAGTTCAAAAGTCTAATCAAGTTTTTTTCCCTTGATTTACCCACTACATATATATTAGGCGGCGGAGACATTATAAGAAGGAAAACCAGTGCATATTTTCCATTTTTCTGTTTCCCACCATCTCCATATATTGAATCGATACACATATAAAGGCAGAAGAAAGGAGGAAAACAGCCCATTTGTGAAGGTCTATAGATCTATCCAAAAACCTCTGCTATAGACAGAAAACACAGGTGTCATTATTTCATTTTGCAAATAACTTTTACAACTAATAAATTACTTACAGTATAAGAATAGGATGCCTGTGTTATTAAGCTACAAGTAGGTAGGTTGTCTACATTAAATTTTGGACAAATCCCACTTTAATTTCATTTTGAAGTATTTTGATAGATTGAGTTGAGTGAAGAATTAAGGATCATAATTTATTTATATGACCAGTACTTTGATAACTCTTTAACATAAGGAAAGCAGCCAATCTAAAATCTAAGATCCAAAAATTGAGCCAATACAATCTTAGCGGATTTATGGAAAGAAACCAGTGTAATACTAAATAAAAACAGCATGCCATATTCCATAATAGGCATCTAATTAACAAGCTACTTAAGAATTTGACCCTGATTAAAAGTGTTGCAGAAATACTCTGCTTTTATTTTTAGGTATATGTTATGTCATAGTTGTGAGTGGGACCCTCTTTGCTGATTCTAATAGCTTATTTTCAGTGGAGTCATTTGTCTTTAAATAATTGTTTTTTAAGAAGGTATTTAAATTTACGTCTAATTACTATTTTTTCATTGTCTTCATTTCTATGCTATGGATACATCTGTGTGTTTAAGTTCAGTTTCTGTGTGGTATCCCTCTGATATTTCAAGATGCACAGTATGATGTTTTGTAAATACTAGTAAGCAGCAGATCTCACACAGCAAATATCCACTTTGGGCATTTAACAAAATTGGGATCCTTCCATAGGCCTTATATGAACTCCAAATAACAATAAAATCTAATTACCAACCTATTTGGCAGAGTTCTTTAAATGGCACACTGATTGTTTCTGGTTTTGCTTTAGTTGCTTTGTGAACAAAGTACTTTGAAATCTTTTCTTTTAGAAAGAACTTTTAAAATGTACAAATAAGTGGAATGTAAAATATTGTTATGAAAGTAATCTGGGTTGAAAATTATATTAAATGCATTTATGGATTACGTTGGTTGCATAAAGCACTAGATTGGAAGAATGTAAGAGACCGGTTAGTAACTTTTAAAATTGACAAGCAGTTCATCTATATTTTTTTTCTTTTTTCTCCTTGTCTACTACAGAGACTTCTCTGTAGCAGTCCAATACATGTACAATATCTCGTAGAGCCTTTTAAAATCATAATCAAGCCTCTTTTGACTCTTAAGAAAAAAATTAATTTTAGGCCACTGAGGGCTTGTAATACATGTTGTCTGTTTCTCTTACTTAATTGCTGTATGCTGAATTGGTAAACTCCTCCTACTTTTTATGCCAGAATCAAACAGGCTGTTCTTGCCAGCCTGCCATAGTCTAAATCAGATTATTCTAATGGAACAATTGACTGTAATGGAACTGTTCCTAGTGTCTTTCTGAAATAGTATAACACTGGTATTGACTGTCTTATGGCTGTTTTTTGGACGTCCGTATGCAGGTAAGTACTGAAGGAGATGAAATGTGGCTGAGAATGCTGAACTGTAGAAATATTGCAAAATCCATAAATCAAAAAACGTAAGACCTTGACACAAAAAGCTTTATTTCATTAGTAATCTAAACAATATTGGTAGCTATGGATTATGATGTTCCAGTGTAATGGATAGATATCGAACATGTTGAGCCTTTTAATTGGGTACGGAAATAAGGGACTGATCTTTTAAAGATAGAATTAAAAGACACTGGGCTTTTAACATTTTATTTTCATGTCAGCAAAATCCACATGATCTTGAAGTGTCCAACATCTTTGGACTTCTGTTTAAAAGCAGTGAGACATTCCAGGTAGTATATTTCTTAGAGATTGTTAAATTTCTCAAGTGTCTGAAAACACTCACCCTTCAGCCTTATCCCTAGTAACATACCTGAGGCAAGCTATAATCCCAAGCAAAGTACTGCCTGCCTTGTCTTATTGCTTAATTATTATACCTATTTAATGCTACTTAGAACATTGTCAGCTGTTGAGAAAAGGTAATTATCACTAGTCAAATGACACTTTTTTTGGCTGCCTTACGGATACACATTTTACTGGTACCTTGATACATAATGAAGCCTGATAGCAAAACTTTTGCTTGTCTCTACTTCAAGCCCCAGCTGTTTCCCTGCTAAATTCATCCCATCTGTCTCCCCTTCCGTAAGGCTGTAGGCAGTATAGCATAAGTACAGAAGCAGTTCAGTGCTATTTTGGATAAACATAGCTGAAATTTGAATCCTTGCCATTTGCAATGCACACATTTTGTTTTACTGCTGTAAAGAGAGCTGTCAAAATAAAAACTACAAGGATAATTCACTGAAATGAATTCAAAGGAAGATTAAGGAAGAAATATATAGCTTGCATATGTGCAAATGGATGACCTCTTAATAGCAGTGAATTTTAAATATGCATTGCATACAAAAAGAACTTTGATCAGTTATTAATTTAGGTTTTATCTTATACTCATTGTCTAAGAATTAATAGTATCCCATTATATATGGTATAGGGCAATTACAGGTTTGACTTTCCCTTAATGCTGTAATTGGTTGGATAATCGGATCAATCCAAATCAAGAATATGATCCATATTTCATTGATACTGCATTATTTCAGGAAATGAAAAATATTGATAATATTTATACAGCTAGCTAGTAAGTTAGTTGTCCTATTTCTTAACCACCCATATCCCTTAAAGAGGGGTTCTTTTCATTGATCGCAACTGTTACAACACTTTTGTTCTCATGAAAAGTAGAAATATGACTACAGCCTCCTTAAAGGACAGGGGCACTATCCCCTCTCGTACGGAAGTATTAATCACTCCCAGAATCCAACCACATGTCGCCTCCCAGGAAGCTTTCACAAGGATCTAAAACACAGGTGCTTGCACTCATACTCAGGAGCAACAGGGTCAAGCCATTCCCAGATAACTGGGCAAAAAACTGCCCCAGATGCCTCCACAGGAGCAACAACTACTCTGATATTTAACTGGGAATAAATCTGAACAAATTTGTCTTCCAGAAAATTTTGCTTACCTTAAATTGTACACAGAATTGTTGCAGAAAGTAATTTTTACATTTTTGTGCCATTCTACTTAAAAAAAAATATTTTAACTTGAATATGTTTTACATATGCTATCCTACCAAATAAAGTCAACTTTTCATTGAAACTGACTCCAGTTCACCAAAGTCTACATTATGATGAAACAGTTAATTTAGAATGCAATAAGATGTAAATATTTTAATGTCAATAACATTCCTATAATTGCTTACAATCTGCAACAATATAATATGGATTTTGTTTGGGTTGTTTAGCATCTGAAGTAACAGAGTAGTAAGGTAGTATACATTTCAGTTTCAATTGGTACAAGATTATCCAGTGTGTTTCATGGCTAAATAAGAATTTATTCTTATTGATTGTCCCAGTAAAGTCCAATATATGTTAAGTAGACATGTGTAGCATTTCTCATTATTAACCAAACATCCGATTTGATTTGATGTGCACAGAACAGAAAACTATTAGGTTATTATTCTTTAAGTTAGAACTTACTTTTTTGTACATTTGTATAAAACTTCACAGTAAATAAGGGAAAGTAAATAATGTCAGAACTGATATCCTATAATTTGCTAAAAATACAAATTCATCTGATGGTAATCACACTGAATAAAATACTTTGGAAAAAGAGGGTAGAGACTTCATAACTTCTATTATGAACATGTTTTTTCCAAATACTTTTAAATATTAAAACAAATCTAATAGATCACTGCAAGTTTAGAGATGTTACCGGTAGTAAACAGATAGCCATTGCATTACAAGCATAGGACAAAAGTGGAAAATATTATAGGAATCTACATATTACAAAAAACAAGTGCATAAAATTCTACTTCAGGGGTGTCAAACTCGTGTCATCACAGCGACGTCACGTGACATATCAGGACTTTTTTCCCCTTTGCTAAACCGGGCGGGGGCGGGGCCAGCACGTGACACATCTGGCCTGCGGGCCGCGAGTTTTACACCCCTGCTCTACTTCCATGACTATAAACGGGTGAAGAGACATCTAGAATAGTACTGGTGGAAGACAAAGAATGAACTTGACCCCACCACCATCATAAGAACCCTAAAATCTGGCTGTCATAGGCTATGTTCTGGGCTATGGCGATGTGTTTTTCCATTGTCTAGAGCCTATATAAATGGAAGTTAGACACTGGCGTTTTCCATTATCTATAGCCTTGTAAACGGCCAAGAGGGGCCATTTATCATCTTGCTTTTAATCCTTGTAAGGTGCTCAGAAACAATGATTGGACAGCCCTATAAATTTAAATAAATCAATATGTGATAATGTGTGATAAATCCTTTTCAAACATATTCATGTGATCTGCCAAAATAGGATCTATCTCAACTCTAATAGCATGTAATTCATGGAATCTGCTAGAATCTGTCTTGAAATATTTTAATATATTCAATATATAATAAATTATGCAAAATTACATACATTTACATAAATTGTTTGATGCAGAAACAGATGTTGGGTTTCTTTTCTTAAATGTGTTTTAAGGGATTGCATTTTGGAATGAAAGTAGTTTAAAAAGATAGACTGATAGCGAGATAACCTGGATGCTTTTTAACTTCAAAATCAATAGAGTGAGTCCTTCCTTTCACAGTGCCTCTGAGATTGCTGTTAGTCCATCTGCATGATTGTCATTTGGATATGATTCACCACAGTTGGAGTGCACTGTATAAATCAGCTAGTTGATATTGTGGTGGAAGTTAGACTCTGAAGTCCTTGGTGCTCTCTGAGCACTGATGATGTCACCTAATCAAGTATTGAAACATCTGCAAGCAAACAACCAAGCACATGCCTTCCTACATTTCCTCAGCTGGCTAAATGCTGATTGTAGGATTATTTGGAATGTAAATAGTTGCATACTAGACCTTGTTGAGTGTCTCTGGAGATTCCAAGTCATGTTTGTCCCAAAGGTGCTTTTTCAACTTCCTCTGTTTTTCCTTGAAGAAATTTTGCTTCTCATCCAAGAAGCTTCTTCAGTTCATGGACTCACTTCAGTTTAGTTCAGAACTGAAGAAGCCAAATGTCTTCAAGGAAAAACAAAGAAAGTCCAGTTGCCTTTTGAAAAAACACATTTGGGACAACCCCATTGCTATTTTTAAATTGGAAGAAGTACTGAACCTATCATCTCTTCCTTAGTTGTTTCAGGATTAACTTTGTTTTTAAAATTCTTTGTTGGTCAGATGAAAGTTAAAAGACGTTCACAACATAATGAACTAAAATAAACATCTCTTAGACAAATGTGAATATGTTGTGATGGTTTAACAAATTTTGATGCTGAAATAAAAAAGCATTAGGCAACTATATGACAGAATAACTGTTCTTCTTGTTGTGCCTTAATTAAAATTGCCACTCTTATTAAATGTTTATCTTTAAATTTTATTTTTATATTTATTTAACTCAAAACTGAACTTCTGAAAGCAGAATTAGCAATATGTGATCTCTTTTCATTTGAAAAATGAGATATTAACCAGCAAATATGAAAAACAGTATAAATGTTTTAAGAATGTTTTAATTGTATGCATTTCATCTCCAATACAACAATACATTTTCCTTCTATAGTGTTACAGTAATAGATTAGTTACTTGCTATCTGTTTCTGATTTTAGCAGCTGTCTCTTCATGATATATAATTTTAAATGTTTAAAACCTCAGCAGGTACATTTTCTTTGGTCTTTGTTCACAGTAAAAGAAGGGAAAATTCTAGGTATGAGTCTGGGATCTTAAAAGAATTTGTGAGCTATGAAAATTAGGGCATCAAAAGTGATTGTGATTTTTTAAATATATGGCTAGCAAAAGTTTGCAAGACATGAAAAATGAATATACGGGTACTAAGTAGAAATGGATTTTATATGTTCCTAGAGGGAGCACCTTAAAACTAGATCTATTTCAGGTGTTTGACTAGCTTGTTGAAGGAAAATCCACATAACAACTAAAAGAGTGTTCAGATTTTCTTAAATGTACTTTGCTAATTCATACATAAGGCATGTTGAACTAATTAATTAGCACAAAATAGTGTTTTCAGTAGATACTGACTCTTTCACCTCTTCCCCCCACTCCCCAAAAAAACAAAAACAAAACACCTCAGTCCTTGCATTCATGGCTATTTGAATAGATGTAGCAGTAACAAGGTACATTAGTATTTCAGAAACAGGTGCCAGTACCTAAGTAAAAATTGAGATTTCCCCTTCCCATCTTGATAGTGCTGGTGCCATGCCTGTATACCCTGTCTTCTGTTCAGCAAGTCATAAAATCTGGGGTTCCTTCATTCCTCATCTTGTCTAAGTACTCTTTCTATTTGAATTATTGACGTGTAAATTTCATTAAAAAATAAATGTAAAAATATTTTTCCTCCTCCTCATAGAAACAGCTATCGGGAATTTTCTTTGACTTGCCAGAAATACTCAATTTTCAGGCAGAGAAGAAGCATGGACAATTTCACACTTGATGAACACTTCAAAAAGTTCTGAATGCTGAAAAAAGGAAGTGTTACACTGAAAATTGCAGCTGGCAGTATTCTCTATCAATCAATATTCATCTGAAGAGTTAGCTGTTGATCTAAGGGAGCAAATGCCATTCTGTCAAAAGGGGAGGGGGTATTCCAGCATGACTTTTGAAGAAAGAATTATTTTTCTATAATACATGTATGCAGTTATTTTGCTGTGCGTTCCAAGTGGATTTGGTTCTGCACCTGCATATGGAAATCTTGCTGAACATGGAAATCTGTTAAACATAATATTTACAATGGCTGGAATCTGGGGAGAAAGAAACATATTTTTGTTTATATTTTATATTTCTCATTGTTTCCTGACTACATTTTCATTAGACGTATGGCTTGATTCTATAGAAATAGTTTGAATGGGTGCAGCATTTTCAGAGTGCAAGGATGTGCACTTCTTTGTGACTTGTGTAGCTATACTGTTGGAAAATTGGCATATGACTCAGAAACTTTTGATTTCCCTTAACCTTACCTAAACATGGCCATATTGACCATCCTTCTCTCTTCTTTGCTTGAATATACATTTGCATAGTTCAAATATTAAAATAAAAAGAAATAGGCACATACTGTTCTACCTTTAACAAATGGTATAGGCCCTCAATGTTTGGTACTATTTCTGCCTGAATCATTTTTAATTACATATTTTACTTGGAAAGTTAAACGTCCTATTTTATTCTTGAATCACCGTGATGTTTACCTCTCAGGAAATATATTTGTACAATCTATCTTGTACCATCATTTCAACTCTTTCCATTTTCTTTTGAATAAAAATTGGTTGTCTAAAACTTTTAACATTCTAAGCAGCTATAAAATATGTGTAATTTATTTTTCCAAGCTGTTTTATGGCTTTATGTATGTCTGCCCCATCAGGATTTTAACACTGTCAATAATCTTGCTTATCAAGCATTTCCAACACTCTCCTTTCCCCCGAAAAAGCTCTTGCAATGTATTCATGCAGATTTACTTGCACACGGATCTTTACTCTGCCAGTTAACAAAGCAAGACTTCTTTTATTCTGGCTTCCCACTTGATTCCTGATTGATTTATGCTTGACAGATGAAATGCTGTCCTATTCAGTGAATTATCTGTTTGTGAATAACATTTCTGATGCTTTGGTGTTGGAAATGGCAGGAATAATGAAAAAGACGTTCATTCCTTTATTTGTTGCTCTGTTGCTCTGTTTCTAATTGTTCCTTGGAGAATGAAGCTATTGTAGCAACCTGGTGAGTGTGTGCGTATAGCTGTATCGAGATATATACATCTCTTATAACTAACAATATTAAAATTACTGTTTTTTCCCCCTTTTTTGGAGGAGGCAGTCTTGAAAGGAAAAAAAAAGTAATGTACAAGCAGATGTGCTGCTAGATCTACAGGCTTCTGCCAACCATATGGCATCTTAAAGAAAGATGGTTGGAGCGTCTGGATTAGCAAAGAGTTGGGATGGAAAGCCATGTGTCGTGTTGGTACAGGCAGTTGTTTTAGCTCTCTGTAAAAGGCTTCAGGAGATTGTGTAATGGAACAAATGGTACTGCAAGCCTAGTAACAGCCTTACCGCTGCTGGAGAGGCAATTGGCCCCCAGGCACCTACTGCTCCATCCTTTCCTTCCCCCTCCCGTTCCCTCATTTGTTTATTAATATATTGAAAAATGGCATGCTTTTATTCTCCTTTTTTTCTTCTGGTACAAAGAGCTGCCGAGCCTTTCCCTGGTTTTTAAACTTCTTTCATTCGATTTTCAGTTTGATCGCTTTTTAAAGTTATTGTAATTATCAGTGTTTCATTTGTTTAAAGGGAGGGATGTGAAAGCAGAACCATTTTATCTGAGTTTCTGGTGTCTTTATAAGAAACATGTTTGTTTCCTTTAACTGGGAAATGGTAGCATTGTGTGTGAAAGATGTTTAAGCTTAATATTCCTATTTCTGTCAATATTTAGCAATTAATGAGGAATTAATCTGTTGCTCTGGAATTAGGAAGCTATCAAGCTCTAATGAAAAATAGATAACTAATTGTGATACCTTATTTTTAAGTAAATTTGGAGCTTTTGTGAATGAAATAGTTGTAATTAACTCTGCTCACTAAGAGAATGGAGGTTGAGTTTATGCAAACACTCAATTTCTCTGTTCAGCTGTTTCAAAGGCTGATTAAAACAGGAACCAAAGGTCCAGTGCCTGTAAATTGCTCAAATGTAATATAGCAATTACAGTTTTAATTGTAATACTGTAAGATTGCTGTTTTTTAAAAGTAGGTTCTAAAAGATTTTGTGGAACCTACTGATAAGAAGGTCATGAAACGAAAGCCTTTGTGAAACAGTTGCAAGACTATAATTACTAGTGTTAAATATCCCTTTATTCTGAAATTTTAATGGATGGTCTTTTCAGACATTACTTTTCAGTACAAAATGCGTGTAACACTTAGGAATGGTGTGCAGCCGCCTGCATGATTGAACAGCTGTTTGTTCATTAGGTTCAGACTGTTTGTATTGTGTGGGCAAGATCTGCAGTTTTTCAAATGCATTGTTCTGAAAGTACACAACATTCTGCGGTCAGTAGCATCAGAGAGAGCTTTAAGAATAAAATAATGCATGTACTTTCCTGAGAGTAAGGACATGAGTACATACATAAATGAAGTTATGCCCAAGTAAATGACAGCAGGATTAGGCTGTTCAAGTTTTTTTAATGGATAAAGCCTGTCTTAGGTTCCAAATATATTTTTACAGGCTATATCATCTGCAATAGAGTTTAAAAAACAACTTTTATATCCCGTCTCTCCCTTCATATTAATTACTTCATTTTTTTCAGGTCTCTTTCACCAGACTTCTTTATTTTCAAAATGTAAGCTGCATTATTGCGACAGTCTGTCTCAATGATCCCTAACTAGAGCATCTAAAGTAATCTGGAATTGTACCTGTGATTCATGCAAGCTGTGAGCCAAGGTATGGGATTATTTGATCTCTCATGAATAAAAATGAAAGTAGTATGTAGTGCATTTTATCAGCTAAGGCTGATTTGTCATCTATTTGTCACCTTTCCGAGAGAAATACATCTTGGCCTCGCTTAGCCATGTTCAGATAACTTCAACAACATTCTATTGAATATAGTAGTGGAACAGTTGTTACAGTTTAGCTAATCTAAAATACAGTTGTTATTTTACTGGCTGAGATTGTTGGGTCTCTTGCAAATGGGACAAACTCATGGCTGACATTTGCTAGAGTAACTCGTCTGAATTACATATACTTGATTGTTCTCGTGTCTGCGTTTTGTACCTATCAGGCCTAAGAGTGTGAAGGGATCTTCCTCTGGGTACACTGAGTCATATTGAAAAAGACTAGTCTTGAAGAAACCAAATCATGACGTTCCTCTAATTTAAGGAAGGCAGTTTGGTAAACAGCATAGCTTAGCTGTGTTGGTTGTCTTAGTGGCTCTATTCTGAAATCATATACTTTATCAAAAAGTTAACCAAAAAAATGGAATGAAAATGCAAGCATTTTGCAAAAAAGCACTTCTCCTGATCGGGGATGGGTAGGTAGGTACACACCATTTTTTGCCAGCACGCATCTGAGTGTATACAGAAACAGGAATTTCTCTGTTAGTGCTACTAAGTCTGGCTGAGAAAGAATAGAACTTGTAGTTTTTGGGGGATGCTATGTGTGAAAGAAATAACAGGAAAAAGTAGTAGCATTTAGTAGGAAACAGCTGGGGTGCTCCATGATTCTCTTAGAGAACATTTTACTGAGCACTTCCTAAAAACTGGCAGTATTAGTTCTTTTAAACTAAGATTTGCTATTGATTGGAATGTTAACCTGTGTTGTGGTGCAATGTTGTTACTGGTAGCAGTATTTATGGTTTTTTCCTGATTTTCTCCCAAGAAATATTAATTGACTGTTTGAATGGTAGAATAGACATTTTTAGATTTTTTTAAAAAGAAATGGTATATTGTTTAGATTTATTGTAAATATTATGGTTATAATATTTACTTTCTCATTTGCTAACTACCTCAAGGATTCTCACATTTTTAGTAAACCTGTGTGTCTGCGTATGTGCATGAGAAACGAAATGTTGCAGACTGAAATAAAGAATAACTAATTTTTAATATTATTTTCATTAATAATATTTCAATTAATATAAAGAACTTAGAGTTCATTTAAGAAAAGAAACAGAAAGCAGAGTTGCGCTTCAACTTTCTGCAATTTGAATAATAGCAAAATTTCTTTAGATTCTAGAAGAACACAGATTTGTATGTCAGAAATAAAAGGAAGATTCACACAGCACTTTTGCATGCATTTCTAAAACTCTGTTTCTTCTTACAAGTACTGTATAGCACTTACAGGAATCTAATTTTTTTCCCCTCCCAACTCTTCTAAAATTAATTGTTCAAAGAGTTTGGCTTACCATGATATGTATGTATCAGAGGTCAGTTTGCCCAAATAATGAAGTGATGGGGTGTTTTACCCATCACAGGGATCTTTCTCATCTTCATTTAGTATTTAACATCTTGAAGCTCCAGGAATTATTGAAAGACATTCTGTCACTTTGAAAAAAGAAAGCATTCCATTACAAATGCAGAGTTGCTAATGTTTCTTTTTTTAACAGAGTAAATACAAACTTATACATTGATCTGCATTGTTTTCTAAATTCCTTCAAATGCCTGATGAGTCTTAGGGGCCTCCCATACGCTCTGCACATGCCATCAAACCCCAAAAAAGTCCTTCTCTGTTCATTCTGTGCAGCCGGCTTAAACACCACATGCACTGTGTCTGCTAGATGTCACTTCTTGGGAAGCTCACACGCAGGGAGGTTCTTTTTAAAGGCATTGTGGTCTGAAGAAGAAAGTTCAGATTGGGCAGCCAAGTCTTGATGGTTCAAGATTATTTCATAGCTTCTTATTAAAATTAAATTTAAAAAAGCATTAGTGATAAACAGAGAAATGAAATTATCATAAAGTTCTGAAGAAAAATATGTCTTAAATAGGAGCTATTTAAGAACTTTTAGAACCCTACTTTGTGGAAGTAATAAATAATAACAAAAGTGAGCAATAAAGCACTTGTTTAATTTTTTTTCTAATAGGAATACACAACAAATAAAATAAAGCTAGCATACAGTGTTAATAAAAATCATTTCTCCTTTCTTGTCTCAAATTTCCAAGGAGGAAATGCTAAATGACACTGGTTTGAACATCTCTGAACGTTCAATTTATGTGTTTCTGTTGACTTGAGGAACCCAAAGGAAGACAACCATTAACAAGCAATTATAGATTAACGTAGAATAGAAGCAGAAATGGAAGTGTCAACCAATACGTTCTGCTTGCTATTAAAAATACATTTGATGCTCTTATACCAAAATTTGTTAGATGCTGAGAGTACCTAACACTTTTTCCTTGTGCCTCTTTTCTTTGATTGTTTATGCAAATTATGGGATGGAATAGGAAAAAGGAAATAAAGATTAAATACAAATGTAACAATTCAGTAGTATCTCCTTTTTAATTTTTCCAGAGCAGTTTTTGCATCTTTTTTCTCTCAGCTCTCCATATCTTTTCTTCTACAAAGTCTGCTCTGTTTATGTTCCAAAATACTGAAATAGGAGTTGAATCAGTTAATATCACTCTGGCATATGTTGTTTAGAGCAAGATTTTACCCCTCTTAACTGAGAATGTGTTGCAGTTGCTTGTTTAGTTGTCCTATTGAATTCAGTGGGAATAATTGAAAACTGATTTACCTCTTATTTGCCCATCTCCAGTTCTTCATGGCAATGATTTCGTGATGTAAGGAGAACTTAGTGACTTCAGTGACAATAGTTAAATTTTAATTGGGTGCAAAACCGCTATGTAGAGCATTGAGATTAGCACAAGAAGAAACTACTTCTACCTATGATGAAATTGAAGAGACCCAATAAGGGTTATTTTTCAGCTTAGAATTGTTTATTTCTGTTGTAGCAAGCATCATTTGACTTTCTATGCTTTAAGTGCAAATTATCCTGAAAGTTATGAAGAGACTCGAAAGATTTATACCAACTAATTTTCCATTTTCTTACCTATGTTTCTTAGAAAAGTTTGCAAACTAAATATTCATAGTAGTGAGCTTTAGCCACAAACCAATTAAAACTGAAGTATTTGTACAGTATAGAATATACTTCTTTATGTTCAGTGGCATATCGTAGAAGGGATGCAGCCTTTATTCCATTGTAGGAATAGGATTATATTGATTTATTTCCACATAAATCTTGCATTGGGTTGCTTAATGTGCAGAGATATTGGATTGTTGCAGACAGCTGCATGCCTTACTTGATCTCAGACAATTGAATATGTGAACTTGCTGTAACTATTTATGAAGCAATATAATCTACAGCTCTCCAGTGAAAAAGTGAATAGGAACTCCTAGTCCTTTCAAAGACATGTAACAGCAGCAAGCTCTGTAAATACATCTAAGGACTAATCTGAGGGTCTGTACCGCCTAACATAAGCAACATAAAGCTAAGATTGCACTGAACTGATAATAACTTTTCACTTTATAAGCAAGGATAGTGTTGTTGGCCACAGGAAAAAGTCCCAAAAAGATCTGTGGTGTTTTGAGTTCTTTAAAAGTTAAATTGTGCTAGATAGTAAAGTGAAAGGGATTTTGGGAGACGGGAGGAGGGGGGATGTTGGTTAGTGTTGAAGCCATATAATCTGCATTCAGATTAGAAGACTTTCCAGAACTATGATTCTGTGATTCGTGTCAGGAGCTAATTTTCACTGATTGGATATATGGCAATCCTTAGGATGGTTAGAATTCAAACACAGTGCACTAAAACAATGAACAACAACAAATCCACCCAAAACAACAGTTGATGTCTCACTTCTGAAAATGTCTATTTAGGAATGTCAGAGTTGTTGTTACAGATAAATGATGTAAATGTGTAAAAGCAAATATTTGCAAGCTCTTTGCAAGTTACACCTACACTATACTTTAGAACATACCTTGAATATATAAAAAAACACAAATTACTTAGGGCCCAGGGATAAAGGCCATCATTAAAAAAAAACTTATCAAGGATTTGCACCAGAGACATCATCATAGTCAAATAAAAATTAATATTGTGCTCTTTAAAACACCTCCCCTAATTGAATTTCAACAGGCCTTCTAAAAGAATCAGTTTCACGATGGTCACAGACTATCCCGTTTTGTGCTTGTGGGCGGATAAAAATAATTAAAAGTGGGATTTTTTTTTTGAAAGGCACAAAGCTATAATTTGTTAAAAAGTGTGCTGTTTAGGGATATCATAAGTTTCAATTAATAAAAAAGAAAAACAAAATTATCTGGGTACGAGAGTTGAAAATGAAGCTACTGTGCAAGTAGCAGCTCTTCATTCCTACTTTCGAAAACACCTTCAACTCTCTGGGGGGGAAACCCCTCCCCACACACACTCTTAACATTTGTTGGCCATTTATTGCTGATCCTCTGCAGGGTTTGTAGCCTGTAAAGCAATCCTTCTTTATTGCACCAACCCTGAAAGGCAGAATAATGATGTGTAGGTTCATTTTCTTGAGCAAGTTGTTTTTCTTTTTGTTTTGCAAAATTCTTTTGCCTGCAGTCTTGTATCATCAGAGTCTCTTGATTCAGCTCAAGTGGCCTCTTTCAGTTACCGTGGTAACCAGCAGATGGGGTTCTCCGATAAGGGTCAGTAAGAAGGTTCCTACAGTATACAGTAGGAACAGATAAAGAACAAAGCTCTCACTGCTGACAGTTCAGGTCTGGCCAGCCAGGAGTAGTTATCAGATTACTTATATTAAAACCTAATTAAGATGTGTGCCAGTAAGTGCAGCATAACTATTGGATTGGATTGGATTTGCTGGTTTAGCTGCTGCCAGTTGTTGTAATTCAATCTCTCTGCTGTGCACGTTCATCTGTGCAGAGTATAGTAGAAATCCATTATATCATAATCCAAGTGGTGGGATAGTTAATGTAATAGATTGGTATTTGCTTGGGGGGACGGGCTTTCTCATTTACTATGACCTCTGGAGATTAATTTTGTGGTAAGTCATGTATTGATTTGGGTTACAGTGCAGGTATTTATGTAACTCCACAAAAAACAGAAGTGACTGCGTAATTAAAAAAAATCATAATGCTGACATTTTTTAGACTGACTTACATCCTAGGTATCATTATGCCCCAGGTGTTCAAGGTAAAACTACTTTTGATTTCATGTACAGAGCCAGCTACCTTTTTAAAATTTGGAGTAGTGGAAGCACTTAAATCCAGCAATCCAGCTGATATTTCCAAGGGTTTATTTCTCATTTCTCTGGATCTGAATCATGGTTTTCAGGATGCATTTATAAAAGCTTTACATTTGAAATTTACTTCTATTGGGCAACATTCCAACATTCTTTTCCTCCCTTGAATCTGCTTGGCTATTGGGGAGAGGTTCCCAAGAATTTCTCAAGGAGCAGTTTTAATAGGCAGAGGTAGAAAATGTTCGCTTGCTTGCAAATTCCATTCGTTAGCAGGCAGAAAAGATTAAGTGCAATCACTGTTTTCTCTGTATGACATTTGAGTAGATTTAGATGTGTGTGTATATTTTCATTTTATAATTATGCTAAATGTATTATGTATTAATTTATAGAGTATAATTTAATATGTCATGAATAACTAGCACCTGTTCTGCTGATCTTCATCATTGTATACTCTGGAAATACAGTTGCAAATTCATATTTAATAAACAGTGACATCCTTAGCTGCTATTGTCACTTTTGTGGAACTTGTGGTCCCAGAAAGTTGTGCTAAAAGGTGCACCACAAATAAGTAATGTTAAAGTAGATATTCTTCCTAGACAAAATAGGCCCTTGTTAATTTATTTTCTTCCGGGATGTTTCCCGGTATAACTTACAACCCTGAGCTTTCTTAGTGTCTTTCATTCAAATGTTGAGAAAGGATTAGAGGATAATGAACGTTTCCATCAGCCCTTTGTCATGGGCATATCATCTTCTGCTTACTATGAAATTTACTGGCACCAGAAACATATCCAAGAAGGGGGCACCTTTTCAGTTGGTCTGCTCAAGGTGCCTAATAGAGCCTATTGGTTTTGAAACAGCCCTTTTGTGAAGGATTTCCCAGAATGCCTGCCTCGTCTTTAAAAATTGAGTCAGATACAATGGTTGATACTATTGTTCCTGAACAGGATTTATTTGGCCCTCAATCCAAGGGAGCTTCTTGGTGTTCCAAGAGGCTCTAGAAGATAAAGATGAAGTTGTTTAAGAGATACCAAGAGTGAGGCTGTCATAAAACAAAAAATAATCACAGATATGAGTTTAAGCTCTTTGGAATAAGAAGAATAAAGCATATTAGTGAAAGGATGGAGATGGTAAATACTACCTGCCATCCTGAGGCAGGAGCACTCAGACATACAAACACTATTTGTGATTGAATAACTGAGAGTGGGAAAGAGCTGGAAGAAGAACAGACAAGCAATTTTATACAGAGAGAAACTTGGACTGGGGGTGGGGAGGAGTTGAAGGGGGCTAAAGCTCTGACAAGCAGGAGTTGAGTTTAAATTGAGAAAAGGATATACAGTATATAGCTCGAGAGCAAAGATGGAACTAGTGTCAATCTGCTGAAGGACTAAAGTTTCAGGTGGCTTCAAGACAAATGCTGTGGGAATTACTGTGCAAAGTGGATGTCCCAGCATGGCATCTGTGTATCCACAGAGAGGAAAGGAAAATAGAGAAAATAAAAACACACAAAAATCAAACCCAACGTTGCTAACCACAACTTTGCCAGTTAGCTAAGTTTTCACTGATGTGCTTGATGAATTCTTTGGGTAATTTAGCGGCAAATGCATTTTAGGCTAAACACACTGCTGTTTTAGCAGAAGCAGTACTATTGCCAGCAAAGTCTCTGAATTGTAGAACTGTTAGGTCATAAACTAATTTACTGTATTCTAACCTACTTTGAAGACAAATGCAGGAAGAACAGTTAGTCTGTTTGTATGCATTACAGATTCCATTTACTTGATTAAACTGGAGTTCTTTGTATCTTCATTGTGCTAAAAAGCAGAAAGGTTCAAAAGAAAGAATAGGCACGGTGCATTTTATCTGATCAGTTCTGAGAACTCAAAACAGTGCTTGCTTCTATGCTCTTTCTATATTTGTGAATCAACAAATGTGGATACATCCAGTAGTATTATTTCAAATGACTCACTTCCTATTAGAGATAACTGAGCTAGATCATTGCAGTGAAGTTATGCAGCATCTTTAGAATAAAGCTGCTCACATTTGCTCGGAGTTAGATGCCAGCTAGACAAATCCAAGTGAAATGGCACCTGGATTTGTCTTATGTCTTTGTGTTAGGTGGTTAGTTGCAATAGGTTTGAGTTTCCTGATCTAATTAGTGAAAGCTTCAGGAGAAGTAATGAGAAGCTGGGTGCAAGTCTTGGTAAATGCATCCTTGGGTGCTTTGAAAAAAGCATTGGTGCGGTCCTCCTCAAGAAGTCATTGTTCAAGCCAGCTTTCTAAAAAATTAGTAACTAGCTTGGAACTTCCCTTCTTAAAATGACGGGGTCCTAGTCAGCATTAAGTCCTGGGATTCGGATTGAATTTGGTTCCTCTTCTTGGTTCCTGATGGGCCTGGGTAGGGGAGGTGCAACAAGAGCTTTATGTTAGGGGGTGCCACAGGTCTCAGTCTTCTCCTGCTATCTATAAGAAACTGTTGAAAGAGGACATTTGCAAGCATGGGTATATATATATCATCAGTTTATTATGTTACTGACTTTTTAGGCTTTGATTTCATGTTGTAATTTGTAAGTATTTGGACTCTTCAGAAATGGTATGGCATACAAGCTCAGTGAATGAATGAATGAATGAATGAATGAATGAATGAATGAATGAATGAATGAATGAATGAATGAATGAATGAATGAATAGGTAAACTGACCCTATTTATTATTTTCCTAGATCAATCAAAGTTGGCTAGGTGCTGCCATCTGCTGTGATAAAAGAAACAATAGAATAGAATAAACTCTATTTCTTTTCTTCCATTCACCAAAGATTACCTTAGGAGAACCTCTGCAGTGAGTTGTGAATTCTTTTAACATTTCAAGAGAACACAATTGATTTCTACGGTTTATAGTCTGCATCTGCAGCATCTTAAGAAGCACCTTCTCCAAGATCTTTCCCTAGACTCCGTACAACATGATAATGCTATTGTAGAGAAATGATTACTAGGAACAAGGTATTATTTGGGGATTTTTGTTTTTGTTCATATATTAGTCTCACAGTTAATACAGTGTTTTGAATCAAATAACACAATACAATCAATAGGAAACAATATTCTAGATAAAAGGAAAAACTTTGGAAGCCTAAGAAAATAAACGGTATCTGGGTAGCAGCCAAAACATTGGTTAGGTATTAGGAGAGTCCAAGGAGCGACTGACCATTGTCTACCCATTGTTGTTCTCAATAACCATCCTATTTTTAACTTGTCCTAGTGTACATTCACTTTTATATATGCTGTTCAGGGACACCCACCCACCCACCCCTCTTTCTCCATCTGAAAATATTACTAGGGGTGTTATGAAGCAGATACAGTGGTATGTTGCCTTCCTTTCAATATCTTTGAATAGCAACCAAGGCCATCATTCATATAACTGGGTTAGAATTTCTGGCAGCATTTGAAATACTATGCATTTTTACAAGTTAACCTCACAATTGCACCGTTGAAGGTTTATCAGAAAACCCAACAGTTGTCAGAAAAAATAATATCACTGCTGCACTTACCATGCCACTATGCAACTGGATACCTCCTGCATAATTTCATGTTGTGGTATTTCACATGTCTTAGTGAACAGGCATGTCTTAATGAACAAATTCAATCATGCAAGTGTGTCATTCCACAAGGGGGAATTATGTAGCTTGGTGATGTCCTCCATTTGTCAACACTGAAGCAACTTAGCCCCTGGGAGATGTATTTATTTTCTACTAGGCACATCGTTTCTGTACACCTTCTCATTCTTAACCATGTTTATAGTAAAGATAAACTCTGCTAATGAGATGTGATGGTTTCACATCCAAGCTTTGGCCCTCTCTAATGGGATTATGTTCACCTCTTAAAACATTCAGATTTACTGATCCTCCACAAGGATATCTGTACCATCTGGAACTTCAGGGATTGAGTCATACAACTGGCCTTTCTTCAGTAATAGAGGATATTCTCTTCACATAAAGAAAGCCATCTATGGAGAAGTTCTGTCCGATTCTTCACAAACACATGGAGGCAGAGCGCTTCCATGATTCATCAGTTTCCCTAGTTCGCCGTACTATATTTGTTAACATTGAAATGGGCTGATTGGGTTGTGTCCTTGCAGTTATTTTAACAATTTACTTTTGAGTTGCAGGTATTTCATATTTTTCAGGACACGGTCAAATGTTTCATAAAAGCATCCTTCATTTATTCCTGCCTGTGTTTCTGTGGGTACCAACCTGGAATTTGTCATTGGACTAATTATATTGATGTCACAGGTGTTTGAACATAAGGCCACTTATTTATATTATTTGCTGGCTGCTGCTGCTTTCTTAGCTGCTAAAACAACAGCCAGGCAAGCTAGTGAACTGTGCTGTTCTCTGCACAGGCTGTCTGTACCTCTGCAGGCAAACCACCCCAATCTTTCATTCCTCTCGCTTCCATCTGAGTCAGGACATGAACCTGACAGCCTTTTCACTTCCTCCTTACTCCCTT
>JANHFL010002182.1:104747-120600 GCA_032468155.1 Oxyrhabdium leporinum
TGGCCTCCTGCAGCACTCTGCCAGCCAAAAACAGGCCATTTGGCCTGTTTTCCGGTCTGTTTTTCAGCCCGCTTTTGGCCTGTTTTCGGCCTGGTTTTCAGCCATCAGAGTGGAGGAAAACGAGGCACAGGGGGAGCACATGGCATGTTTTAGCTGCCAGAGGCACTGAGGGCCAGTCCTTTGATATTTCCAGGCCGGCCCCCTGGACCAGATTTAAGCATCCCACAGGGCAGATCTGGCCCGCAGGCCTTGAGTATCAGGGTTCCAAGTAACACCCCCAAACAAGTAAGACTCTGAGGCTAGCAGTTCCTCAAAGTTCCATTTTTATTAGTGATGTCATATTTGGCACATCTGAGGAAACCCGAATCTGAAAGCCCTCGGGTTTTCTCCACCCAAAGGAAAGTCAAAGTCCCTTCCCCTGCACCCACATGTCCATCACATGGTCAAATCAATCCACTGTCCCAACTGGAGATGTTCCCCAGTCACGCCTCTCCAGGTGCAGGCTGAACGTCCTTGACTCCCAGAGAAAATAATGTTGTTATGGCTATATATCTCCACCAACTCCATAAACCCCCCTCCTGTTTTCCCACAGCACTAAATGTGGCAGCTCTGAAGATCCAAAGAAAAAGATGGCCTCCGGGGCTGACATTGCGTTTGACACCCCTGGTGTAGAGGGTCCAGGTTGTCATATAACTGATAATTATAAGTGTTGCAGCTTGTTTGCACCAACCACTGTTTTAGTAACATTGGATTGCAGCAATTAATTGGAAGCTACTTTCATTTTTCTTAATCAGTAGTTTGACACAGGGTCCACCACAGCGATTCTATAGCCAGGAGACAGACGTCGAGTGATTTTTTAAAATTACATATGTTTTATGTTTATCTTGGGCTGATATATACATAGCTATTTAGTTTGGGAGGGAGGACCTCATTTAATCAAACACATCACATCAGAATCTCAATAGATCTAAATCCAGATTATATTTTACAATCAATATTGTAAATTGGACATACATAATTTACAATAATAATTGTAAAGCTATACTGTTTCCTAGCTCTGAGTAGGAAAGTGATATATAGTGTATGTGTACTGTGTATCACATGAAGTATTAGTACCGCTTTATTAAGCCTTAGTAAGACCACACTTTTGGTCACCATATTATAAAAATGATGCTGAGACCCTGAAAAGAGTGCAGAAAAGAGCAATAATGATGATTAGGAGGCTGGAGGCGAAAACGAACGGTTGCAGGAATTGGGTATGTCTAGCCTTGTGAAAAGAAGGACTAGGGATAACATGATAGCAGTGTTCCAATATTTGCGGGGTTGCCACAAAGAAGGGGGGGGTGTCATCCTATTTTCCAAAGCACTGGAGCAAGATAAGAAGCAATGGATGGAAACTAATTGAGGAGAGAAGCAACCTAGAACTAAGAAGAAATTTCCTAACATTGAGAACAATTAACCAGTGAAACGGCTTGCCTTCAGAAGTTGTAGGTGCCCCATCACTGGTGGCTTTTAAGAAAAGACTGGACAGTCACTTGTCTGGAATGGTATAGGGTCTCCTGCTTGAACAGAGGGTTAGACTAGAAGACCTCCAAGGTCCCTTTCAACTCTGTTATTCTATTATTCTGTGTGCTTTTGGGTAACTTTTCTTCAACAAGCTAGTAAATTTAGCCTGGCAATGTTTCCATAATGGAGGGAAAGGATTCCAAAGAATACCTCTTGCAAATTTGCTCACCCTTTACATTTAGAGTTCTGTTCTTTTGTATATATTTGATCCAGATTACACCAGCTTGACAAGCATTGCCAGTCTTCTGCCCAACAGCTTGTGGAGTTACTCAACAAACAAAATGAGTTATACAAGGAGCGGCAGATGCTTACAGAAGAGGTGGATTTTCTGCGGACTCAGGTACTCCTAAAAACCAGGAGAAATATTCATGACTTTAGTTCATGCAGACCAATTTTTCCTCCTTTTTTCTTTTCTGTTTACTAATACACCATGATTGATGGGCATTCTTATTCCTTACTGAATCAGAATTTTTAATCTCTCCACTTCTTTTCTTTTCTTTTTTCTTTTCCTTGTGGAACTACTGTAGATCTGCTGATTTCATTTCTCTTGTTCCTTTGTTCCATTCTGAGTTTATTTCTGTTAGCATACAGCCTCTGTTTTTGCAGCAGGTGATTGTACCCAGTCATTAATATATCATTCTATTTCTATTGGCTGTGCTAAAGTGGTAAAACAGGCGTTGAAGAATATTCATTGTCATTCACGGCAGTGGTTTATAAAGATGAAGAGAACCATTTCACAAAGTGCTTTAATTGTTTTAAACTTTAAACAAAAACCTTCCTGATTTGGTACAATTGCCCATTCTTTGGCAAAACTCCATCAAGGTGTTATGTATTCTAGCATAAATCTGTGACCTCTTTTGAAGGGAAAGAAATCAACTATAGATGCGTCCTGATACAAGACCTCTGCTTTTTGCGTTTAAGCATGAGCTACGTTAAGAAACCATGAAAGCCTTTTTTTAACAACATATTGTGAAATATAATTTTATACACAACCAATACAAGCAAAAAGATTTGAGAGCTGTTTATAGGATATTCATTCATTATCAATAAACTTTTTTAAAAAACACAGAAAAATCATGTAACGACGCAGATCTCTACAAGTGGTAAAAGTCCATCTTTTCTTTTTTCTTTCAGTTATCCTCTGCCCCACAGCCATAGTTGAACATGCTTCGGGGAAGACATCAGAGAAAGAAAATGCCTATCACCTTTTTTCAGCATAAAGACCTGATGTGCTTAGATCGTTAAACATTTGTCAATATGTGTTCCCTTGCTGGGAAAGTCATCCCATCCGTCTTGGATTGTCAAATACTTAGACCCAATATCTTTAGATACTCAATAACTTGTTTGTCCTCTCTCAAGAAGACAGTTCTGGTTGAATTTCTAAGGAATTATTTATACTTTTACGTGATTGACACTTGTGCAGTTTTCTTTGGATGGAACTTGAAACATGCAGAGAAGTTATACTGGATCAGAACCAGCTTTAAATGCAGTATTATTCCTGTCCCGTCCTCCCCAGCGCTCCTCATTTTTACATCTTTTTTTTACCCTGATAAGAGGTACACACATCACCTCTGGATTAAGACATAGTATTATTGCCCCATGGGTGAAGAACAGGTCCCCCAATAAGGTTGAAATCTGTTCTGTCTTTACAATATGATGAAGTTTCTTTTCCTATAGCTCTGGGGCTTAGTATTGTTGTACAGTCTGCAGTATTTATCAATGATTGTTTTTATGTGTAAAAGATCATAAATGCATCTCCCCGATTGGACTGTAGAGTTGTTTGCACTAAATTTGGTGCTTGAAGACTTCAGTAACCCATCCTAGATATTAGTTTAAAACAACAACAGCAGGTCAGATAAATATGACATTCTAAATAGTTTTATAAATAATGTGATGATCGTTGATTGTTCCTGTCTTTATATAAATGGTTATAATAACAATATATAATCCCTAGACAAAACTTCTATTTGAGGTTGCTATTCTTACATACATCATATTCTCCTTAGAACTCGACTCGATGGTAGCAACTCAGGACAACATCCTCTCTTTAGGTGAACTGGTTATTCTTAACAGTTTAAAAAACAGAAGTGTCTAGATAATCAGGTTTCCAAGTTCTCACAAAAGCTACAGCTGTAGAGGCCAAAAACCAGAAATAGATGATCCCACAGAAAGAACCAATTGGAGCCAAATGAGTCACACTCTTCCCCCACCCAATCCAAAGACCACATTACCCCCACCTTCCTCCTCTGTGCAAGGTAGAATGTCTAAATAGAATGTTTTCCATTTTCTTGTGTAAAATATCTTTTTCTGCTGGTTCACGTTGTTCCAGGCAGTGGTAACAAGATGGAGACTCTGTTGTGAGGGCATGTCAACAAATGGTGAATCAGGGCAAGGAAGCTGTGGAGCTGAGCCTTTTAGCATTTCTGCTGGAAAAGCAATGAACTATTTTTTAAGTTGGAGGAGAAAGAAACACAGGGTGGCAGAGTGGGAAACTTTTTTGTGGGAAACTAACTTTTATCCTGCAGCTTAAAGACAGTGATGATATAGAAATATTACAGCAAGGCTGCAGTTGGTCTGTTTTTATAACAAGACACACATGCATTTTGAAGCTGAAAATAAACGTCTCACTCCAATTTTTCTTTTTAAAATTTAAAACATATTTGCAAATCAAAGTATTAGAATCTAAAGTTGTATTTATATTCAATGCACCTGGATTCCATATATCCCCATGTACATTCTTCCACATTAAAAACTGAATGGATGTTGCCCTGTGCTTTGCTTCTAAATATATCCATCTGCCCAGGAAGGGGTAATACGGAGGCGGATGGGGAGTATCCGGTGCATCTAGAATGTCTTGACTGATGCCCATGATGGTTATAGTCTCCAAGGTAACAATTTAATAAAACTTTGAGCTCTACCTATTATCAAAAGTCGACTTGGGATGGAAACGGTGCACAAACAGGAGGATTGACTAGCAAGAGGAAAAATGTGTGAGCTTGTAGTGGGGAAAGGAAGGGCAAGTCTAGCAACCAATCTTTGATCAAAGTCTTAAGTTGTTGAACAAACATTTTTGAATAAATACTCTGAGAGCTGCATCTGTGAAATGTGACATTCGGTTGCAAAATAGAGAGATCGCAGGACTGCACAGTATTGTTTCAATGCAGAATCTGTACCAAATAATAAAATGAAAGTTCTTGGGAATCAAATAATAATTGACTATTTGATAAATGGTGACTCATAGCAAGGTTTTAGTTATGATTAAAAATTATAAATACTGTCCAAGGCAGTCTTATTTAAACTCTTCATACACAGTGCTTTAAAGGTGCTTGAAAACCAATAACACATTTGCTTTGGATGTTCATTAAAATGACAATAATTTCATTTCACCCTTATAAATATGTAATAAATATTTATTAAATACATGAATAAAATGTTTCTTAATATTATCCACCCTGAATTTTCAGCAGTAGGGTAGATTTTAAAAACAACCCAAATAAATAAATGTGTACATGCTTGACAGAAGTAAACAGAAAGTGTAACATTATGTCATTTTATAACTAAAAATGACTAGCAAATAGCTATGCAATTAGAAATTCCTGGAGCAATAACTCAAATTCTAGCATGGAATCTTAATTTATGTGTTTTAAATGGAATAGTTACATACCTCTGGTCATAAAATGTTTTCATGGTATAATAAATATTGACTTAACTGAGAAATCATGATTACATATAACTAAGGCACAGTCCAGACAAAGTTAAGGTTTGTGATCCCATTGATTTCAGTGGGAAGGTTCAGCACATGCATAACCCTGTTTTTCCTCCTAAAATATTTTTTTACCATTCTGTGTCCTTCAAGAATTGTTTCCACCTCACCTAACCTTGCATTCATTCTCCAAACTCAGCAACCACTACCTTCCAACCAGTAGTATTGTTTTTCCTAGCTCTTACCAGTCTTTCAAATATTTAAGATCCTACATGTATTTAGACAGAATTAGATATTTCTGCACATATTTTTATTTTCCATTACTTCCATTTCTTTCTTCACCAAGTACACATCCTTTTATTCCTTTGGTTCTCTTAAGCATTCCACTGTTAAATGTTCTGAGTTTTGCTAATCTGTTTCTCGATCATCCCTGGCAAATATTTGTTCACACATGCCGATTCATTCTTGATAAACTTATCAGGCGATTACTTACAGGTATAAATGAGCTATCACTTGTAAATGATTACAAACAGAATTCACATACTGTATTTCTTTATGTCAGTTTAAATAAGAGTTCACATGTGAAGCTGATGGTAAAAAACAGTAAATACGGATTATGTAAATGAACATAAAAACTGATTGTTGCATCTCTATGCATTGATTCATTGCTACTTGAACTCTCATATGCTACTCTTGACTTCTTTTGGCATTTCCAAATTGCCTTAAGCTTGATCTGACTTCTAGCCACAGTGGGTCTCTGGAAACCTCCACTCTTCTGTTTTTTCAATTCACTAGCTGTTTCATTTGAGAATGTTTTCTCTTCCAATTGGGCACCTGACGACTTCAGCAATGTAGATACTAAGTCTACAACTCATTTCAGGTATAAAGCTGTCCTGGACACTGGTTTCCAATAATTGTGATCCATGAAAACAGCATTGCTTTGTTTTGCAATGAAAGCTTAAAACCAAAGCAGTTTGAAAATAGGATACTTTTAAGGACCAAACACTAAGCTGTTTAAAGGGCCAAATATTGTTGTAAGGGCCTGGCTAAAAAGTGTGATCGCTGTTTGGGAATGCGTCATCCAAACAATTCAGAAACTATCACTAAAGATGGACCTTTTCTGTGGTGGTACCATAATTTTTAACTCTTCGTCAGAAATAAATTATTTTTCCACTTTAACGTGCTACAAGTTTCAGTTTCTAAAACAGTTTATCCCGGTTAAAATACTTGTAGCTACTTTTTTTTAATACGGTGTTACTGTATTTCAATGCTCTATTTCTAGTTCTTGCTGATTATATAATTAAAGTGTATGCCTTTTTGGGTAACCTTACAGAAGAGTGGGATAGCTGTCCGGTATTCTTTCTGTAACAGATACAGCAAAGTTCTGAAGATCCACGATGAAACAACCTTACCACAATAGAATTGGCTGGTGTTAGATGGGATAATAATAATAGATTAATAACAGAATAACAGAGTTGGAAGGGACCTTGTAAGTCATCTAGTCCAACCCCCTGCTCAAGCAGGGGACCCTATACAATTTCTGGGAGAACTCCTGAAATGGCGCCTGAAATTCCATGAAAGCAAAACAAAATGTATATATAACAGCAATATGACATTATAGAGAAAGTATTTTTGAAGGCATTCAATCTTTTGCTCTTAAAAAATTGTGATGGTCAATTTAAAAAAAAATGATAATGTGGTTTTATTGGTCATTGTCTCAAGTTTGCATTTTTGTAGTCAAAAGAATACTAAGTATCAGAACTCACAAGATCCGGTGGCTTCAATCTGACAAGGTTGAAGTAAAAAAAGTTAAATATTTATTCCTTTCCTTTATTTTTAATGTTTATTGAAACATTAAACAGTAAGAGGAAACTTTGTAGAACAACTAAGTATCTTTTCTGAAAACTCACTCCTTTTTTTTAAAGCTTTCCATTTCTAGATCTTGGAGATTTATTAAAATGATTGACTTTAAGTCAGTTTTGATTTCTGACGACTATGTGATAGGGCCCCAAGAATTGGTGACATTGGAAACTGAGTTCTCCAAGGTTGAAACTCTGTTTCTAAAGTCACAGAGGGAAATCTACTAAATCCTATGGCTCTTGAAATGCTTATAGTTTTTAGGATTGTATTCTTAATGTTACAAATTTATTTCTTTAAAAAATTGGAATTGTTTTACACAGAGCACATTCTAATGTTTTAAGTAAATAAATATAAATTAATTAAGCTACATATTTACTTTACATGGAATGTATTCTAATGTTCACAAATGAGTCCTTCATAATTTTGAGTCAGGCATGAAAGAGTAACAGAAATGAGTGTATGGATGCTATATTGGAATCTATGATTTTCCAAGCTACTGATGTCTGGGACAAACTGGTAATTATTACTCATGATTATGCAAAAGCAGAATCAGTTTCAGAATGCATAGTTTCTCATCCGTTATTGAAGCAAGCACCCTACATATTCTTGAACTGCTTTTATGTGTTCTTAAGCCTGACTTTATTACTTTTGCCATTTCTGTAAGTTTCCATTCATAATTTTTATTATTCATTCCAAAATCTTTCCTATTTAACTTGCATTCTTTTATACATGGAATGCATTTCCATAATGAATGCTATGCTCTGATAATTTCAGTTAAAAATAAAAATGTTTTTCTTAAATGTGTCCTCCAGCATGCTTTTCTTACAATGGCTGTGTATAAATTATACAACAAATTCTGCATCTGGTTTCCTTCTGGCTCCTTCATTACATTCTCATATTTTTTAGACAGTGAGCGTCTTTAAACAGTGGGAATCTTATATATAATTAGTATTTAATAAATGCTCTCAGTTACAGATTTATCTAAAAGGAGACATTTCCATATGCGAGAACAGAGCAGTTTCTTGATAATTTATATGAAGACTGACATACACCATCAGATACACAATGCGATGCACAGTCAGAAGAAAGCACCAGCCTTTAAAAACTATGGTTTGTATAACTATGTTCAGATTTATACTTTTGGAAAGTCTACACTTCATTTCAGTCATTTCAACAGGGTATGCAATTTCTTTTAGCCTAAAACAACAAAGTGGAAAAAGAATTGTAACCTTAATATGCAAATGCATTTCAAAGCAAAAGCAACCACAGACATAAATTTAACAGATTGACATTGTGCTTTATTTATACTGTGTGCATAAATAAATACACAAATGAGTGTCCCTCTATGTAAGTTTAAAAATAGTAAAGATATGTAATGTACAAAAAGTAAAAAAACCACACCCAAAAAAAACCAACCTGTAAGTTATTTTAGATCCTAATGGGTCATATGCTAAAGGAAATAGCCTAAGTACAACTAAGTGCAAATACATTGATTTCTTGGACTTAAGTCTTGTCTGCTTAATATCCTTAACTATACAATTAGATCTGTCAGGGATCTTCTGAAAAAAGCTAGTAAGGTCAAGAAATTTCAAAAACTCTAAATCTAAGGAAAGATAATTGAATTATTAATTTAGAGTTTTTTATTTAAATAAATATTTTACATTTCATGCTTAACCTGTAAATGCACTATCAGGATCAAGATAAGGAAATTCTACTGTAGACAGTACAAACAGTAGCAGCAAAATTGTACACTGAGGTGTAATATAGAGACCCTGCACATAGTAAGGAAAGCTTACATTTTTCACTCTAGCAGAAGCACATGGCCTGTGCAAGAACTGCCAGCTTCAAGAAGTGATACCTTCCCCCATTTAAAAAAAAATAAGAAAAAAGTATAAAACAGCAAAATGTATTGGAAGAATCATGATGGGAAGCAAAGCTGTGTGCAAAAAGTATCCAGATATAAACCAAAGTCTTTGATGTCCTCAAGATGGCTGCAGTGTTGAGAGGACATCCTGTCCCGGAAGCAAGTATAAGCTGGAGCCAACAAGACTGAAAATACAAGTTCTTGAAAGCTCTTGTGTCAGGGTAGCAAAATTCAGAAAAGGCTGCAAGACAGTAGAAAAGCTACAAATGTATTGTGGCCATAGCGTTAGTTCTATTTAAAAAAAAATACTGATATATTACTTAGGAAGACTAGCTGCCACATTCTGAAGGATTATTTCATATAGGAACATGAATTCAAATCCCAATTGCCTTTAAATCAAACCAAATTATATAGACCTGTGACAAGTTTAGTCAATCTGGTGAGCTTCAAGTATTTTGGCCTTTTGATTTCCATCATCCTATCCTCCTTAGCACAAGAAAGCAAGGCGACAAATCTTCTATTGCTGACATGAGTCTGTGGACAACACACTAAATGCAGGCAATTGATACAAAATAGGATGCCAGCTTTGGAGGAGGTGTCCCCCCCCCCTCACACACTTATGAGGATGAGTTATAGTGGGCTGCATCCAACATTAGATGAGCAGGCATGCATTTGCTACATTCCAGCCTTTGAGAAAGATTTAGGGAAGGAGGATAGGAATGTTAGTTCACTAGCAGATGTCAGCCCAGTATTAATAATATATAAATACAGAGGCAATTTAAATATTGACTTTTAAATATTTTCTCTATACAAAATGGCAAAAGTTCTGTTCTTTATAATATGGACTCATTTGCAATTCTGTGGCAAATCTGTGATTTAAAAAGACAGATGCTATTTGATTTGGAGAAAATTATGATTTAAGGCTTTCTATAATACTGTCTTTTATGTGGAAAAGAGGTTGCCTTCTCTTTCTGCCCACATAATTGTCAATTCTTTCTGACAATGGCCATCACTACTATAGGCCAGTCACACACACTCAGTTAACCTATCTCATAGGATTATGTGAGGAGAGACTCCTTATATATGTTACTTTGAACTCCTGAAGGAAAGATATACATCAAAATTTATTTATTCAGTTTATATGGCCATCTATTGATCCCTTTCCCTCAGTGACACAATATAGAGGAATTAAAGAGTTAAAATAGCAGAGGCTATTCTGGTTCATCTCATACAGAACTTGGTTTAATATTGCTTCCTACTCCAAGGGTAGATGTTAGCATACTGCTCTCGGCAAAATGTGGTAAAAGTCCAAGTTCTTTTTGAGACCCTGATCCATAAGACTACTGGGGAAATAACCGAATCATGAGGTCCTTTACATGAAATATATAACATATAGAAACTACATGGTACTGAACCCGTTTGGTGCAAGCCCACTGATTCCAGGAAAAGATCACTGATATCATAATGCAAAAGCTGTAGGGTCATGTCTGCAAAGCTAAGCTAATGCAATACCACACATTGCTTGTATTGTTCATTGCTCTTTGAAACTGTAGGTAAAATAAATTAATTTCATTAATTATAATCACTTCAATATAAAAGAGATACATCACTATATTTTGGATTTTGTTCATAAGACACATGGTTTTAGTGTTGCCATCAAGTGCCAAAAGAAAGCTGTTTTTTGTTCAGCTGATCACATATTCATCAAATTACAAGTTCCTTTTCAGCAAAATAGCAAAATTGAAAGTTGGTCTAACTTTTCTCAGAAAACAATTTTATTGTGTATTTAATAGCACTGCCCTTCTCTGAAGATCTAGGGAAAGATGAAAGACATTAATGATCTCATAAATGTTCAGATTATCTAGAACTTGAAGACTAGCCCTATGATACTTCTATAGCTTCATTTGTGAATTTTTCAAAAAAAAAAAAAAGCAAACAGCAAAAATGTGTTATCAAAGTATTCGCTTATAGTAATGATCTAAAAAGTAATATATGATGTAAGCAATGAATACTTCATAATGGTAAAGCCCATTCACTATTGAATATGAATGATCTTAGAGTAATTGCCTGATCCCATCAGTGTTGCACAAAATACAATGTGTTCCTTGGTCAATACTACAGTCATGCTGAAATATTCTCTTCTGAAGCCCGATGTTTGCACCCTGCAATAGAGATGGGATCATTCAAATGTTTCAAATAATATGCCTGTACAACGAGATGATAGAATATATTTCTGATCCTTTGGACAAAAGCTAATTTCTTCTGAACTAGCACATTAGGCTGATTGGCAGGAGGAATTCAGGAGTGTTAATATTTATAAATGCCACTCTTATCTATCCATATTATATATTGAGAAGGGGTGAGACATCAAAACCTTATTAAAAACCTAAAACTCTGTTAAAAAGTGAGTGTGGAGGGTGGGAAAACTGAATTGAGCCTTATTTACCTAATATTGGTGGAATGAGCATCCTAAATGAGGCAGCTAGGTATACAACAGATAAGAAAAAAAGTATACATTGGCCTCATTTTATACACAGCTACCCATAAATTATTTTATGTTGAGTAGGCAGCATAACTCAACTGCAAGTTAATATTTGCTTTTATATTTTCTTGCGCATTAGCATAACTGGTCTATGTTGGTTTTGATAACATATGAATAAGCAAGTGTTACTAATCTAGAATCTGGGGCTAATTATAAAAGGTAAAATATCCCTTATACAAAACCAAAGAAAAAGATCACAAAATTCTATTTTATATATTTCAAGATTTCATTTTTTCTTAATCTCTATAGTTTTACTACATTAAGTTCCTTGGACATCAAAACTCTGAAAGCAATGGGTAGAAAACTTATAATCAGATAGGATTATGACTAAAAAAGATCAAGTCATCATAAAAATAGTACTAATGATTTAGAACGTAAAATACAATATTTCTATAATGTAAAAATGGGATTGCATGTAATATTATTCCTCTTTACTGACTGACCAATGGCATGTTTAAAAAAATAATTTACCATTGACCATCACAAATAGTGCAGAACTAATGGACTAGACAGAATGAACAAAATTTCCATGTGGGCAATATCCCAAAATAACAGACTTCTCCTTTATTTGGGGAATGGTCTGGAAGCAGTTGCTGCTAAACACTCAAAAATGGATATGCTTCCTGTTTAACTTCTGGGAGACAAAAATGCAAGGATGAGGCGGCGGGTGGTGGGTATATATTGTACATATTTAATGGTGGAGTTCCTGGGAGGGTCAAGGAGAAAAGGGAACTGAGAAAAACTGGCAGACAATGGGGCGAGGAGGGGTGGGGCTGAGCTGAGCTGAGCTGAGGAGGTGTTGTGAGGAGGAGCAAAAGCTGTGATTCCTTCCCCTTCCCTCACCTGCAGCTCTGACCACTGCTTCCCTGGTGACAGGAGCAAGAGAGAAAAGTGTTATCAAGCATCCCAAAGACTGATGCTAGGAATAACTACCTCCCTTGAGGGAGTGTATTTGAAGTTGAGTTCATCTCTAGGAAGGGGGGGGGGGAAGCAAGAAAAGTGGGGTGTGGATGGTGGGAGGCTAAGACAACCTGATAGTTTAATGGACATTTAAATTTAATGAATACCCCTTTGCCCTAAACAGTCTGTTCAACTGTGGCTGCTCTATACTTTAGTACTGACCTATATCCGCTTAATGATTATGTGTAACTTAAGTATGAGTTAACTAAAATGGCCTAGGCACACACCAGCCTAATCAATAAATGTCCTGAACTGCATGAACTGGAAAAGGCATGCCTGTTCCAATCCAGCAAGACTGATCCATGTGCAGGCTTTTATATAAGGGCTGCACAGGAGAAGAAATGTATCTTATATATGTCAGGCTTTTTTTATTAATTTAGGCTGGCATATTTCAGGTAGGAAAATGATGATAGTACATGACCTCATCCATTTGGAGTATGAGACTCCTGACTTCTCTTGTTTATCCATGCCAAAAGGAGAGAAGCGGTCCTAATTAACCACCTTGTCCATCTGAAGATCAAAGAAATTTTTGCATATTAGTACTGCTGAACTGAGAATATTTCGACTATTATTAAAGAAACAGTGTATTCATATTTAATACATAGTACTAAGACACTGATCATAAACTAAATTTCTCATTCTTTCTGACTGTTCCTTACTGCTTCGCAATTTTTAATAAATGCAGTTGTCTTATTCTATAATCATTCCACGCAACAGATACACAGTATTTCTGACCCATTATAGTGCAGAAGTACAATGATACCTATCTTATTTCTTTAAAGCATAGATTTATCCTAGCTGCCTGAATAAAATGCCCACATGCCTCTTGATAACCCTATCACGTTCCACTGCCTGCAGTGATACTTCAAAGTATGTACATTTTCTGCATCAAGAGATGGATACAATTGCATGTAAATCTTTTTTAAAGTCATGAGGGCAGTTTTCATAAGACTTAGACAAGTCATATAAGAGGTTAAAAGATTATAGGAGTTACAAAGAATGAAGTCAAGAATTGTCAATTATAATCCCACAGATCATACTTCAGGGCTAATCTGGCATGCATTATTACACTTACTAGCTCCTTTAGAAAATCTCAACTCCCATCACCAAAGGCCATGTCATAAATTGCCTTTCGTCACATGTTTATTTTTTAAATGAAAAAATAAATATTCAAACATCCTATTTAATAAATATTTTGAGAAATAGGTTTACTAAAAACGTTGCATCTGTCATGGCTAGAACTAATACGGTATTTTAAAACAGATACTCCTATCAATCTAACTAAAAGTCTGAAACTTTACAATGCATTTCTTGTAATCATTGTGGCCCTGGTAACTTAATTTTTTTGAAGGGTTATCCAACTTCTGTACAACATTCAACTTCAGTAAAGACTGTGCAAACAATTGGAATACATGGGTTGGGGATTTTTTTTTCTTGACTGTAATGAAATAGTTTAACTATAAAAACCAAATTCTAAGTACAAGGTACATTTTCAGAATTTTAACATTTTCATATAGAAAAAAAGTGCATTCTTTTGTTCAGCTTGTACAGTTTTTCCGTACATTATAAAATAAATTGCAAGCCTCTTCTAGGATGTAGCAGCATTGCAAACATGACACATACAATCATTGTCACTAAAAAAATAAATACTACTGAAGTGTAACAAAATATTCAATTAAAACATCAGAAGAAAAAAGAACTAGTTCATAAACTCAAAAAAACATAAAAGGTAAACAATTGTTTAACTTAGTATACAAATTTTGGTGAAAAGCAATGTTGTTAAGCTTGTCTAAATTCTTCAGCCTCCAGGGGTGATGAATATCAACAAAGAAAAAGGAAAGCACAAATCATAAGAGGTTGAAACAACATCACTTGCTGCTTTTATGTTATAATTTGTTCCATTTAAATGTCCCATTCTCCATAATTGCACATGAATCTGGAAGTCTAAGTGGGAAACTGATGATCCCAGACTTTTTGCTTCTTGGGTAGTATCCAACAGTTAAAAAATAATTATATATAATTATACATATATCTATCTATCTTTGTGTGTTCGTGTGTATGCGTATGTATGTGTGTGCGCGCACACATACACACACAATTATAGGTCCTTTGCCTGAATGTTTTTATCCACATGTTAAAGATAAAATTGATTCAAGTGATGACATACATCTACCAAAAGTTTGCATATGCACACAACCACCTTGTAGTATTTTCTAGTTCTGTCAAGTTCCAATCAGCTTGAGAAAATGTCCAAATTAATCACGTTTAAAAATTTTGATCTGTCTTTTAGAAGGGAGCAAGGACTGTATCAGAGACCAGCATGCTCTTTAACCTCTGCTCTGAGAAGGCAAGAGAATAAGAGCTGGTTGTGCATGAATCACGCAACTGAGAATTTGCCTTCTAATATCCGGGGACTGCTTTTTGCTACGACTTTCATGCTGAAACAGCAGTAACCGCAGGTCAACTTAGACCAATGTAACACCTCATGCAGATAAATCAAATAAGCTGATTAATCAAGAAAGGAACTTGGTCAATTTGGAATGATTTCTGAAAGTGCTCAGCTCTCCTAAATAATAACAAGGACTGGTGGTGATGTTCAGGAATCATTTTCAGTGATAAATTGAGTATGTCTCTATAGCAGGAATACAAAATAGGAAGTTATTCCCGTCCACTTGCAGAATAAGAAAACTGAGGGAAATGTGGTCGTCTCTCATTGTCCATGCAGTCCATGCCATCTTCGTCATCTGTGGAATTGAAGGTTAAAGATAGCCTTATTAAAAATGACTAATATGATCCTCTATATTGACATAAGTAGTTTTGCACATGTTTTATTATTAGAATGATACTGCCTTAAATGCATTTTTCTTAGATTAGTTCAATGAAATGTGGGGAAAAAATCACATTTTGCCTTTCAAATTTTGTTGTTGGAAGATTTTAATATACATTTTATATTTCAAGTTGCCAATTAAACATAACATTTTTAATATGAAATTATTTTTGTGTTTATGTTTACTATGATCTTTTGTAGAGATATGTAAAACTGAAGACTATTTTTGCAAATGTTTTTTAGAATGAGAAGCCAAATGACTAAACAGAATAAAATTAAATGTTAGGCCTAGTTCGAAATATAAATGTTACAAGTCTTCAGAATTCTTTTGTAATAAGTTTACAAAAAAAGGATGATCGATATTCAGTAGAGTGAAGAAATAGATTAAATAGACTCCCACTCCTATAGGTTAATACTCTGAACTTTTGAACTAATTCTCACCTCTCATCCAACCTATAATGAGCCTAGGTGGCGCAGTGGTTAGAGTGTTGAACTGCAGGCCACTTCTGCTGATTCAATCTAGCGGTTCAA
>JANHFL010002182.1:134095-144432 GCA_032468155.1 Oxyrhabdium leporinum
TTTTTTTTTTTGGGGGGGGGGGGGGGGTTGTTGTTTGATAGTTAGCTACATTTTACCTGATATTCATTTACTTGATATACATTTGTTATAATTGAAATAAGGTACATTCTCTTTGGGATTTCTTAGGAATTCTGTTTTATCTGATATAAACCTACCTTTTTATCGTATACATCTTGCCAATTTATTCCAACAAAGAAGCTGTGTCGCATAATTTCTTTAGCATCATCTGGTCCTCCACCAAGACTATTGGGGGAAGAGTGTAAACAATACAGTTCTTATTAGTAAAAAAGAAAAGAGGGGGGAAAAGTACCCAGAGACCATGTGATCACTAAAAAAATTAAAATTATTCCATGAAATAACTTAAGATTTAATAAGTAAGCCATTTAATAATTAAAAACACAACTTTCAAGTTGGGGGATTTGTTTTTAAAAATTAACAATACATATCTAATTATATGCCTTCCTTAATACAATTTAGAGCTCATATATTTTCACTTGCAGTTATTAAAACTTGCTATCCAAATTAATTGCATTGAAAATACAGGAATGCTCATAGAGATTTTAATCTTAAAGCAAAAAAAATTCCTAGAATATGTAAAGTGAATTTTGCATGAGACAAAAGCACATTAGAAAGAGTTATCTGCACTTTCTGCTCCTTTTACTTCAACTGCCCCCCCCCCCGCATATGTGGTACAGCCAAACTGTTGGTATTATTGATGGTTATTTTATTATTGGATCCTATGTCTTTTTATTCTATATTATTTGCTTTAATCAGCTATCAATCAAACAAATAAATAATATCTGAAAGTGTTATAAGATAAAAGAGACAATTCAGGAAACTGAGATCCCAGTAAGTATACCTTAGTGCCTCTATCACTCACACTGTTTATCAATACAACTTGAACACATTTCCAAACTTGAGATCAAGTGATGTTTTACTGTGGTTTTGGCATAACTTTCCTCTTCTGTTTCTAAAAGTTGCTACCATGCTTTCTGATTTTGTTAAGTAAACTATTACTACTATTCTTTTTTGAGTTTTCTATATATTTTTAAATAATGTTATGCTTTTAGTAATGTTACATTACATTTTCCCTGCTTCCATTTAAAGATAACCAAACTTACTCAAAATTAGCATTTTCATTTATTTGTCTTTTATGCAATAAGACTATCTTGCTTATTTAACTGCTATAAGGCTTTTCAAATGTTTGTGTGATTGTGAGTATTCTTTTTTCTCTTTCACATTTGCTACATCTTTTTCTTTGAATGTCGTTTGTATTATATATGCAAAATCGTTTTATAAAAACTATTTAAAATTATATATTTTGAGTATTTTTATGCTACTTTAATCTGCAAAGAGGAACAAGGAGAGCATGTAATGAGCAATACATCACAAAGTTGCAATGCAAACTTCTTTCCCTGTATCATGGCATCATAAAGCATGTTTCATCATATTAATATTATATGGGTTATGGCTTCAGTTATGTAACTGTTAGGTGGCATACAGCAACATAAAGAAACAATTATATTGTGTGCTTATGTGTGTAAATATAAATGTATAAATAAAAATATAGGTGTCTGTGACCGTTTTCCAAGGAAAAATGTAGCAACTATTGCATTTGCTTCCATGAAACTATTAGAGATGTGCCTTTTCCTGAGATCATTGCTGCCAAATCTAGGAAAAGACAAATTTACAGAATGACAGAGAGATGCTATGCTATACCCTCACATTCCATAGTATTTCTGTCTATTAACAGCAGTTTAACTTATCGATTCAAATAAGACAATTGAATTTACAAGGAGAGCAAAAGTGCTCAAATAGAGTTGCAATATGACACTAAGAAGTTTTTTCTCCTAAATACCTAAATTACTTATAGGAAATAATTTGATAAGGGTCGAGCCATTATTTTCTCTGAGACTTTACAGCAGATTACAATTTGTTTCAGGAAAATATGGGCAACTTCTATGCTTCATCATTGTGTTCTCAATCCAAAAACATTAATACTTCTTTTTGAGTTTTGACAGCCAATAACAGACTTACAATTTCAATAATTGTATCCCATTATTTGCAGAGATCCCAAAGAATATTACCAACTAATCACTTTTTAGACCTGATTTATTGTATTTAAAAATGTAATATATAATTCAAAGTCACTTCTGATCCTATAAAAAGTCAATATAGTTGAACAGAATATAATTCAATAGAGAGAAGTTATCAGTTATTTAATTCCTGTTCACTGTGAAGAAAAAGGCATCATGTTACTTAAACAGGAATTTTCTAAAAAGCAGTTCACATTTCATTTTTTTTCATTCCCTTGTATATTTTAATACTAAAATATATCTGTTAAACTTTAATCTTACCGTTTATTTGGATCTTTTATCAGGAGACCTGAAAGCAATGATTTTGCATCAGATGAGAGAGTTCGAGGAAATTTTATATCTTCCATTAGAATGAGTTCAAAAAGTTTTTCATGATCCTGATTGTAAAATGGCAATCTGCCGCACATCATTTCATACATAACAACTCCAAGGCCCCACCAATCCACTGCACGACCATAATCATTGTCTTCCAAAACCTAAAATAGCAATATCAAGGCATTAACACTTAGACAAATATATTTACCTGACGAACAGATTACTTCTGAAATAATTACCCTTTAAAAGAGAGTGTTATCATAATTTTCTAAAGAAAAGGAAAGTATTATATTTATTATATTAAGTCTTTGTTAAACAAGGCGGTACCTTCATTTCGAGGTCATTACCCTTCTAGGTAAACACAGATGTTCATGATTTAAAAGCTAACTTTTCAGCATCTATTTTAAAAGAATCAATTATGTGCCTTGAATTCTACTGTTTTATCTATTAAAATCAAGGATTCAATTCAGTGTAGTGGAGCACAGTCCTGGTCATAAGGTATTTCATTTTTGTCTTCTACTATAAAAGCACTGATGTGGTCGCAATAGTTCTGGAGATACCACAGGTATCTTCTACTTGCTATGCTATGGCATGACAAAAATTAATGCCCCGAGGCAGTGTTTCTCAACCTTGGCAACTTTTAAGCTCTGACTTCAACTCCCAAAATTCTTCAGCCAGCATGCTAGCTGACCACATAACGTAAGTTGTTAAGTTTAAGAAACACTGCTCTAAGGATTGAACATATAAGGCATAGGCTTGGTTTAATGTTTGCCATTTAATTAAAAGTGGAATGCAGCATATAGAGCATTATTTTCTATTATTCATCAAAACAATTCTGTGAGGAAGCTTTGAGAGTGATTGGCCAAAGCCACCCACTGAACTTCCTTGGCCAAGAATAGACTGTAACCAGGCTATCCAACAGCTTAACCATTACATGACATTATTTTTTAATTATTATGGTCAGTTGTATCATCAGCCACATGTTTAGACTGGATCTGGAATTTTTATTCACGAGTTCTTCCCAAGAATCTGGGATAGAGGAATGTTGGTATTTGTTAAGGTATCATTATAGGATGTAAACTGTACCAACTAAAGTTATATTCTATAATTGAGTGATGGTAATTCTGTTAATGACAAAAGTCTTCAAGCGGTATACCAGATTTTGGGGATTGCACCCAAAGCATCTTTTCCTATTGATACTAACTTTGTTCTCTTTTGCCATTGCCGTTTTACTTCTATTTGCAGGCCTTTGTATTTTGTGATTTTCTCCAATTCTTTCTCTTCTGTTGTCTTCAGGTACGCAATATCCACTATCCAGACATTTTTGTCTTTCTTATCAATAATTGTTAACTCTTGAGTGTTATGTAGCAGGTGCTCATTGTTATGGTCAGTTGCACATTCAGGCAGAAGTTTAGGCTGGATTTGGCCTTTTTATCCATCTACTGAGTCCTTCCCAAACCCCTGGGATAGATAAATGTTGTAATTTAATAATATTAAATATATTGTTGCAGGATATAAGCTATATCAAGTAAAATAGCTTTTTGCAATTGACTGGTGGTGATTTTGTCAATGCCGATGGTGATCAAGCAGTGCTGCAAATGTCTTGGCATTCTATTCAAGGCTAAATTTGTTTAATTTCGTTTAATACCAACTTTGTTTTATTTTGCCAAAGTATTGCAATCTCCACAATCCAGACTTTTTAAAAAATATTTCTTATCAATAATTATTAAGTCTGGATGTTATGTGGCAGATGCTTGTCTGTTTGAATTCTAAAATCCCAGAACACTTTAGCTTCTTCATTTTCTTCATTTTCTATTACTTTGTCTGATTTGTGGTCTCACTAGTTCTTGCTTGCAGGAAAGTGGTATTTCTTGCAGATATATGCACCGTTATTGGTACTTTGTCATGCCATTGTTGTTGTTGCTCTTGTTGTTATAGTTAGGACTGCTGGAACAAAGAAAATATTCCTATATTTTTTCCAGTACCATATAATATGATACAATTGTATACATCATTGTATAAGAACTCCTTTCATTGTTAAGGTACATCTGTAAATTTATTTAATGGAATTAAGATAAAAAGAGAAGTATTTATTCATATATATAAAACTGCCTATAAAACTGAATCAAGTCCTACATCTATCTAAATAAATGTATATCAATTACATTTAGGAAGAATTTGCTTATATAGAAATAAAAGCAGTATTTTAGAATTTTTCTGCTTGTTTTAATAATCAATGTGATAAAGTTCTACTTTTCACTGATGAAAAGAATAGACAGTAATGCAGAACCACTGTCATACATTAAATTATACTTGACCAGTAAGTTTACTAAAACCTATTAGGTAGTGTATTAACACTATATAATAGTGTTGGGACTATTACATTTAATCAACACTAAATTGATTAAATAAAATTTAATTGATCATATAAAAATAACTTAAAACTATTTTAGTTTATACATGAATAAAAATATTAGTAGTGAAAAGCAAACTTTGTTATTGTTACATAACTCACATATTTATTGTAACATTTAGAATGGGGATCCCCTTTTGTATTAAAAAAAAGGAAAATATATCTGGTAAAATATGAAGTGTCCGAGGCTTTTTTTAAAGAAGTATACATAATAAAACCTAACATTTATTTTGGAGCCACCACCAATAAAATATCTAGTGAAACACATCTAGAAACTTTTGAATAATTTAGAGAAAACATGACACTTCAGTTCAACCTTACCATAGCAAGGCAGGATTTATCAGTTGTTATAATAAATATATTTCCTATATATTAGAATCATTCAATATATTTCAAAGATTTAAAAACAGTAGCTAACAAAAGTCATGGCTTCCAGTTATTAGATTATTTGACCAGTGTAACTTAAAACATGATTTTATTCACATAACTTCTTGCAACAGAAATAACTATTTTAAATGCAGTTTAATTTATTTTCAAGACAAATTCAACTACAATATCATGTTTCTCTTTTCCAATTTATTCATCTTGACTTTTACTATGAATGCTATGTTTCATATCACTATCAGTGAGCTTATATGGACAGTGTTAAACCAGAACTGAGAAACAGTTTGTTGTAGTGGTTAAGGCATCAGGATAGAAACCAGGAGGCCATGAGTTCTAGACCTGCCTTAGGCACAAAGCTGACTGAGTGACTTTGGGCCAGTCACTTACTCTCAGCCCCAGGAAGGAAATAATGGCAAACCTCTTCCGAAAAACCTGGCCAAGAAAACTACAAGGACTTGTCTAGGTCATCTCCATGAACAGAACATGATTCCAGAATGAGCGCACAAACTTGAGCTCAAGCATAATTTTACTTCTGATGGGGGAAACAAGTTCTGAAGCTTTCATTTCCACTGTAAACAATCTCAACAAGTACAGTACAGCAGACATATGGATAAAAATGCACCGTTTTGAAATCTGATTGTATTCCAAGTCCCCAAATTGCAACCGGCAATTGTTGGATTAACTTTGGGACATTACTAATAGCATTCAGAATAGCATTTTAGGTTTATATACTGTCCCATAGTACTTTACAGTACTCTCTGGGAGGTTTACAATGTCGAAGCATTATTTGCATATTGCTCCCAACAATCTGGATCCTCATTTTACCGACCTGGAAGGATAGAAGGTTGAATTAACCTTGAGCCCAGTCAGCATCCAAGTCTGTGAGCAATTTGCTTGCAATCCTACACTTGTAACCACTGCCCAACCAAGACTCTAATGAAACTGACTCATCAAAATATTCTTGGGGAGAAGGTATATGTGTCTTTCTATTTATTCATCCTTTATTTTCTTTTACTTTAATAAAGTATTATTGTCAAAATACTTCATGTTACTAATTAGGGATGTCTTTTATTTTATCCATGTGTTTTAAGATAAATTTCTCTGATTGATCACTGACTATATTATACAGCCCTGACTACTATTTAAAAAAAATATCAAGGGAGGAGGTGAAATCCTTTCATTGATTGTGCTCAAGTACAGGCTGGCAGCCATCTGTCAGACATGTTTAATTTAGAGTCCTATACTGAGCAGGAGACTGGACTTGATAGCCTAAATGGCCCTTTCCAATTATGAAAAAACCCCCAAAAAAACCCTTTACATAATGGACATAGGCGGTTTCAAAAATTTAATGAGATTACTAAGAGAACATGAATAGTTTTATGCACATATTTAAACATAAAACTGGGTAGCAAAATTAAATCCAGCTTTGAAGTATTATAAAAACTGTACTTCAGGAAAACTGAAAAATAAAAATTACTAACTTTCTGAGAGGCTCCCCCCATTTCAGCTAAATATTATTTTATGGGACAATGATATGAAAATATACCCAAAAGTTAATTGTTACTAAGTAATGAGTTTTTACTTTCAAGAATGTTTGCCTATAAGCCCATTCTTTTATGTCAGGCTTTAATATAAATAAGATAGAACCGTGATAGCGAACCTATGCCACGCGTGCCGGAAGTGGCACACAGAGCCATCCTTCCAGCACGCAAGTCGTAGCCCGTTGCTCTTCCGGGTTCCAGTGCACCAGCCAGCTGGTCTTCATGTGTGCGGGAGCGCCAGAAACCGGAAGAGCAGCCGTCTGGTGCACATGCATGCACCAGGAAGATGATTTTCCAGTGCACGCATGTACATTGGCCACCTGGTCTTCCAGTTTCTGGTGCGCATGTGTACGCGAAGACCAGCTGGTCAGTGCGCATGCTGGAAACCAGAAGAGCACCTGCTCGGCACCTGCATGTGCTCCGGGCGGCTGCTCTTCCGGTTTCTGGCAAGCGCGCGTGCACGCTCCCATTTTGGCATTCGGTGCTGAAAAAGTTCACCAACACTAAGATAGAATATTGACAGTGAAAGTCATTTAATCAAAATTAACATAATATGAAAACAATTACCAATGAATTGTTCCGTATATTCTTACATGGCATTCAAATAATTTTTATTTTTACACTATTACGAAAGTACATTTTCTAAGATTCCAAAACCACCTTATTCAACCTTCCCCATCTGTCACCATCTGTTTCTTTTTAGCATGTACTTTTTGTGTGATCACATAAGCATGTGAAAAATAACTAATATTCATATGATTATCTGTTCATGCATTTGAGGAGTGGACATAATGAAGCTGAAATGCCAAAAATGTACTTAACACTTCAAGTGTTGTTGTATCTTTATGTGAGCAACATTTTCTTTTAAAATTGTTGTACATTTAGAGGGGTGAATAAATTATGCTAATTCAGCAGAAATGCAGCCACTGCAAGAAAACAGCACAATAGTTTACTATGCTTTCAGTGTAAATAAGGTTAATTTGTTTTCCATTGTGTTAGCGGAGTTCTCTGATAGAACAGAATTCTATAATTGCCTAACTCAGCAATGAAGATTCATTAGAAAATTCCAAATCATTACTAATTTTGACATGCAAGAAGAAATAAAATAGTTCAGCTGGGGAAACTTCTAGGGAAGAAATGGTGAACCATTACAAATAGTTAATGGTGATAGGCTAGGAGAGGTTAATAACAAGTGATAAATTTTTCAAGGAGACTCACTCTGCAAAAAGTTTGCACAGATTGACTACAAGCATGACGAAGTAGGAATAATAGAGCATTGGAATATCTACAAGAAATACCACTTGCCTGCAAGTAAGAACTAGTGGAACCCTAAAGAGACAACGTAATAGAAACTGAAGAAGCTAAAATGCTCTGGGACTTTAGGAGTCAAGCAGACAAGCACCTGCCACATAGCACCCCAGACTTAAAAATTGTTGTTAAGAAAGACAAAAATGTCTGGATAGTGGAGATTGCAATACTTGTAGACAGCAGAATAGCAGAGAAAGAACTGAGAAAATCACAAAATACAAAGTCTTGCAAATAGAAGTAGAATGTCAAATAGCATTAAATATCTGGTGGTGCTGATAACTAACAATCTGAATTGGTCTCTCCACGTGTCATCCTTAGTGAAGCATGCAAAAGCGTCTGCATTTCCCGAGTCAGATGAGGAGAGCACACCTTTTGCCTTGTGTCCCGGCCACTTTTTAACAGAGGCACGATTGAGAGCATTATAACAAACTGCATCACTATTTGGTTTGTGGCAGTAGTGGCTCAGATAGGAAGTCCATACAGAGAGTGGTTAAGGACAGCCGAGAAGATGACAGGAAGCTTGCCTCCTGTTATTCAGGACACTGCTTATAAGTGCTATAGGCTTAGAGCTCAAAGCATTGTTAGAGACACTCACTTCACAATCTGTTTCTGTTGCTCCCCTCTGGGAGGAGGTTTCAAAGTATTTCTAGCAGGACTACCAGATTCTCTTAACAACTTTGTTCCCTATGCCATCCGTCTGGCAAACTTGCATGATTCGTTTTTCTTGTCATGTACATGTATACATCCGAACTAGACTGTGTTATTTTTCTGTGTCATATATGTGGGTATATGCATAATTTTGTATTTATTTATTTATTTACTCACTTATTTACTTATTCATTCATTCTGTCATGGTTATTTAGCGTATATTGGAGGTGGTGACCCTTGAGAGCTGTATGCAATAAAATTTCATTTTAATATATGCCAATTGGTGTACATTCAAAGTGACAATAAAGTTATTCTATTCTATTCTATTCTATTCTATTCTATTCTACTGAAATAGGCAAGGCTATGGAGAGACCCCATCTTGAAGACACCTAGTTTTCTATCTTTATTTACTGGCACCAAATGACCCTAAGTACAAGATATGCCCTGAACCGCTCACAGAGATACCTGTAGATGATGAATTTGAAAAACAATAACATTCATTCTTTTAGACAGGTTTTTAAGTTTTGGGGAGGTGTACTTAATCTGACTTTTATCATGCATCCATGCTGATCTTAAGCAGTAGTAGCAAAGGCTGTAACAAAAGTTGAAGTATTATTGTTGTTGAGGTAGCTAAATGAAAAATATGAGTCATCTATTGATTTGGTTGCTGGTATTAGTGTACTTCAAGGCCAACAGCAGCTACCATTTGGAATAACTTTTCCATATGTGGCCTGTTCTACGTAGATGGAATATATAATGGATTAGAGATTAAGAAAGAAAGGAAAATATATTCCAAGATGTAGTTCTGGACTCATAGCCTCAAGCAATGAATGGATCAACAAGCAGCTCTTGCAGGGTGAAAATCTTCAAACCGTGAGCCACTGAATTTGTCTTTTTTTAATCAGGCTTCACATCAAAGCACAAAAACAAGTCACTAATTTACAAACCCTGAGATTGTAGCTCAACCTCTTGGCTTGATTTGAAAAAAGATTCACAAACACTAGAACAGAATCTTTACTGCAGGTAAGAATGAAACTCCACAGATATGGTTGACTGCCCACTGCTATACAAAGATATCAGACATTTATATATATTCTCAAAGGTTTAAATTCTAGGCATCTTCTTTCATCCTCCTCAATTAATGGAAACTTAGTAAGTCATTTTGGAACCTTGACAATTGTGGTAACTTTATTTAATGGCCATTGCTAGACAGGCAACTACTTATACCTGTCTTGCCAGCTTCAGGCCTTAAAGCACCTCAGTTACTAAGTGTTTTGGAAAGTTACATAGCTGAAGGAGGATACCAAACAGATGGTAGCTACAGCGGATTGGTACTAAGGAAGGCTCTATTGGCAAAACTGCAGACTTTGATATAAAGACAAAGTGACTAATGGACAAAACAGAATCTATTAGTCAATTAACATGTCTTTTAATTATACTATGGCTGATAGGGAAAAGGTGAAGGCTCTGGTGGACTGGTGCAATAAAAGTAACCTGGTTCTAAATGTTAATAAAACAAAGGATATTATCATACATTTTAGAAAGAGCCGGCATAGTCATACTCCACTCAGTATCAAGGATGCAGCTGTAGAGGTGGTCAACAGTATTAAGTATCTGGGGGTGCAGATAACT
>JANHFL010002182.1:144532-157136 GCA_032468155.1 Oxyrhabdium leporinum
TGAGAGAAAGGGGGGAGAGGAAGGAAGGAGGGGGGGGAGGGGGGAGAGAGAGAGAGAGAGAGAGAGAGAGGGCAGACAGATTCCACTACAGAAATTGTAAATTAATTATAAATCGTAATGCATATGCTAGTGTTTAACTACACTTTTAATTAAGTTTAAACTACTTTTAAAAATTCCCGAACCAAAACTTGTAATACAGTACCCTTTGTAATATTATCTGCAAGTATTAAAATATACAGATTACCATTCCAAAACATTTTATGATTAAAGAAAATGTAAGACTTTAAAATATAAAGTACTGACATACCTCTGGAGCCAAATATTCTGGAGTACCACAGAATGTTTTCATAGTAGCTGCATCAGTGATTCCTTCTTTGCAAAGTCCAAAATCCGTAATTTTTATATGTCCATCTTTATCCAGCATTAGATTTTCTAACTGTATTTTACAAAGACACAAAAAAATAGTCATTTAAAGACAAAAAAACACCTGACATGTAATAATTCTATTACAATTTTGCTATAAATAAAAGTAATAATGACAAATCTGATATTTTAAAGTTTTTTTCCTTTAAAACTAGTTTAAAGGTCACTTGAACTGATTGAAATAACAGATTTATTTATGTATCTTTACTCCTTTAACCCAGTGTGCTATGTTTCCATTTTAATATATTCCCTCATTTGCTCTTTCTGAAGAACCAATAATGGCTTTTAAAATAATAATATTCTAAGAAAAACAAAATACCAGCATATCTATTAATTACATTTATTTGTATCTAGTTTGATATTTACTTACTTCATTTATATAATTGCTATTTATATTTTTATAGAATGATTTTTAGGACTAGGCAAATCCTACACAAGATGTACTGCTGAACATGACGGCACATATGATCATTTAAAAAGTGGCTCATGGTATCTTGATAGGCATATGTGTGCACCTTGTTTCACTGGTAAACACACAGCCATTTAACCTTAAGAGGGAACAGCAGCACACACTTGCAGGAAACAGCATAAATGGAGAAGAAACTACTCTATTCTATCTTCTTAAACATGAAAGAGCGATAACCAGTATTATGTAAAACAGTTCATACATTGTACAGAAAAAGTGAAATGACAATGTAATTAGCTTCTTGTTTTAATGAACCAAATTCTGTACTTTGGGCAGTTAGAATTCTAAAGCTGCCAGGAAAGAGAACTCAGTTTAATGTATTCATATATTGTGCCCAAAGTTCATTATTCTGTAATTATATAGAAACTAAAGGTGTTTGCAGCAAGTCATGAAGACTGAAAAGTTCTACACATGTGATATATCATGATGCAAACACCATTGTATAATTATGAATTTATATAGTGATTGCTGATATAATTCCATAAATCATGGGATTTGAATCAAGATGCTTTAACTCATATTTTAGCAATTGCTCCCCTTGCTAAAGTTTCTTCATCATATCAATCATAAATCAAGGTGACTGATCGCTAATCAAGGAGAGAAGCAACCTAGAACTAAGGAGAAATTTCCTGACGGTTAGAACAATTAATCAGTGGAACAAATTGCTTCCAGAAGTTGTGAATGCTCCAACACTGGAAGTTTTTAAAAAGAGATTGTCTCAAATGGTATAGGGTTTCCTGCCTGAGCAGGGTGTTGAACTAAAAGACCTCCAAAGTCCCTTCCAACTTTGTTATTCTGTTCTGTTCAGTATGGTAATAATAACCTTAGCTACATGAAAGACATGATATATTACACTGACATTAGAAGCACTGTTATTTGTCATTAATACACATACACACATGTGTGTGTGTGTGTGTGTGTGTGTGTGATAGTTAAGTATTAAAATATTAAAGATTATTTGCTTTTTTCTTTCCTTCTCTTTGAATTATTATAAATCTTGATATACTGCATCATTTCAATTTCAATACAGCAATATTTATATAATTAAAGATTGTTGACATTTTTATGTCATGGTGGCGCAATCTTTAGAATGCAGTATTGCAGGCTGACTCTACCCACTGCCAGTATCCTAACTGGTTCAATTTTGACTCAGCCTTCCATCTTTCTGAGGTCAGTAAAATGAGAAGCCAGATTGTTGGGGGGCAATGTGCTGACTCTGTAAACCACTTAGAGAGTGCTATAAAGCACTATGAAGCAGTATATAAGTGCTATTGCTAATGCTATTGCTATTTACTTACCTTGGAATATTGAAAATAGTCTATATTAAATGACTCAGAAGAGACTCCTCCCCAAGATGACTGCTGAACAATAGGAACTTTTCTTTTTCCTGCCAATCATATGCCAATTTTGCTGCCAAAGCCGATTTGGTAGGGCTGCTTCATGGACTTGAATGGGAGCATTTAGGAATGACCCAAGTCGGCTTTCAGAGATCATGGACCCACCTGGGAGTCTGGAAGGAAGATTTCAGTTCCCTCTGGGACCAGTCAGAAAGACGTGGGTATCCATCTTTCCTCTTGGTAGCTCATTTTCTCAAGGATGCCTGAGTTTAAACTTCACTTTTTGAACCTTTTGTTTTATTTTACCTTTTATCTTTAAAAGTTGACCGGCTAGTTGGATGCTGATTTATTTTACCCTCCTGCTGGACCCTATCTGTTCTTTTTCTTCTCTTTGATTTATGCTATTGTTCTGAATAACTTTTGCTTTTTCATAAGGAAAATATGGCATGTTCTAGGGTAATAAAAGTGTTTTCATTTGATTTACATCTATTTTGGACTCTCACTACAGGATTTTTGTATTTTACTAATTTGTAAAATGTTTGAAGCTTATTTTTTAATTCTTTTTTAAATTTTGGATTGAAATATATAGAAACTATCTTCCCTGGGGGTTTTTAGGGGGGGGGGGTTATTCTGAGGATGCCTTTTTAGTTATTTTTTTCATTCTGAGGATTCCTATGTTCTTTTATCTATCACTGTCAAGTTACACAGAGCAGCAATTTATCAGGATACAGACAAGCAAATGTTGCTGATATTTGAAAAAAGGCTTTGGCAAAATGCAATACTTATTTGAAATATTTTTTTAAAGTTTGATGAAATGATAATGGTTGTGGAAAATATTCAGCTACTTCTAGCCATAGATAAATTAAACTTACAAAAGGAATGTGATCTGAATGCAGCAGGTGCGTTGGAAACAAATATGAATGCTACAGACGTAGAATTCACAGACTTAGAACTAACTGATAGTTCTGGTATAGAAAATGGTAAAAAAACACCTATTGGATATATCAGATTTGCTCAGCAACCATGATGACTTTCTTAATGACCATTGTAAAAATGGTTGTAAAATTCAGTCAGGACACATGGTGATCTGCTTAATGACCACGACTTACAACAGAAATTCTGGCTCAATTGTGGTCCTAAGTCAAGAACTACCTACATTTGTTTAAGCATGCTTGACCTGCTATAATGTGGACCTTTTGAATCAGTTGTAGCTTCTCATTACTCCTCATGAGGTTGTAATGCAGAAGGAGAAAAGATGGAGAGGAAGAGAAAATATGACTTCAAAATGTTAGTAAGTTCTTTTCAGGTAGCAGAAGAGAATGACAGAAATAGTCAGTGGACCCAGTGAGGAAAAAGAAATCAAGAATGACAGTAAGTGGAAATGCTCCAGTTTGTTTCTATTATAAGAAAATACGTCATTACAAAAAAAACTGTTGGATTCGCCAATGTGATGAGACCTCTAATAGATTATTTTATCCCCAGAGATCATTTCCATCTATACACACACACACACACACACACACTTCCATCTATACACACACAAGGGGGGTTGGGGGAAGAGAACAAAAGTAAAGTTGTCTAAAAAGCCTAGGAAAATCTGCTTGACATCAAAAAGACAGATATCAGACTGGATTTTGGGGAAGAAGGAAGGGCCATCTTTTTTATGTCTTACACTCCATACACGTAGGAAATGACTCATTCATTTGAAAGCATCATAGGGCTTTATAAAATAAGCATGAGCATCTCAAACTTTACTAATTACCATACAAATAGACATGGAAAACCTATCAAAATTCTGAATGAGAATTCAAGATTATATATTCTCAGGATCTTTTAAAAAAACAAAATCCCAAACAATGCATCAATTGAAGGTATATTAGTGTAGCAGATAGCGTATACCCATGGCTGACTATATTCATAACTAGGAAAAATCAAAACTGGCATTAAATATTTCAATTCTCTGAAATGTACTATGGATTTCTTTTCAAATTAAATTGCTTGATTTATGATTGCAGAATCATAAGCTTACTGAATCTATTGCATTTGCCTTGAAATATAAATTGGCTAAAATTGTACGTAAAAAGTGATATTCAGTGGATGTAAAAAGTATTCACACCCTTCTTAAAATGCCAGGTTTTTGAGATAAAAAAATCAGATCAAGTTTAATCACTTCAGAATTTTTTCCACCTTTAATATAACATATAAGGTGCACAATTCAATTGAAAAATGAATTGAAATCTTTTAAGGGGGGGAGAAATAAAAAAAATCTTAAAATGATACGGCTGCATAAATGTGCATACCCTCTTATAAGTGGGGATGTGATTATGTTCAAAATTAACCAATTGCTTTCAAAGTGATGTTAAACAATAGTCAGTATATACCTGCCATCAATTAAGGTGATTCTGATAAGCTATATAAAGTTCAGCTGTTCTAGAAGGATTTTTCTGACATCTAACATTTCATCCTACAGCAAAAGCTTGCAAAGCATCAAAACATTTATGGCTGGTTGCAGTGTTCCACAGTCATGTCACCATGATTTATGTTTTTACCAGTTTTCAGCTGGTTTCTAACAAAAAAACACCCCTAGGAAGACATGGATCACTTAATGACTGGCGTTCATTTAACAACTACCGCAAAAAGTCATAAAATTGGGCCCAGCCACATGTCTCAACTCATGACCATCATGACTTATGATTGAAATTCTGGGCTCCCTTACCATTGTAAGTTAAGGACTAGATGTTGTGTTATCCGCATAACGCAAGTTGTTTACTGTATGTTTCTTCCTCAAATTTTAAAATAATGTTCATCTTTCAATACAGCTTCCTTTAAAATATATACATGCATATAGGGTATATGGGTTGAATAAAAAAGGGTGAGTATACAGTGTTGTCTCATTCCTTTGCTAACCTGAAGCTAGTCTGTTTCATCATGTGTTGTCCATATTGTAGCTTCCTGGCTATATATATATTTCTCATTAGGACAATAAGGTTTTTTTTAGGAATCCCATTTTTCTAAGCACAAATTACACCTTGACATGATCAACAATCTTAAGTGTTTATATAATGAATTAAGTATATAGTGAATTCCTTGGGGTATTTTTTTTGGCTTTCTCACTGCATCAGCAACAATGTCTTATTCCTTATTCCTTTTCTAAAGCCAGCATGAATATCTGGTAATCTTTTCCTATGTAGAGGTCTAATCTGCACTGGATGATTACATGCTTTATTTTAGCAGCTTGTGAAATTAAGGATATTGCACAATAGTTCACATACTCTATTAAATCTCCTTATTTCAGTATGCAGATTGATGGAAATCTGTAGAGATTCTCAGTCAACCAGGTCATGGTTGTCCCAAACGTGCTTTTTCATCTTCAAGCAAGTCCAGTTGCCTCCTGAAAAAGCACGTTTGGGATATGCAGATTGATGTTTTCCAATCTGTTGGCCACTGCGTAATTCTCTAGACTTTTCTAACAGAGTTTGGTTAGAATCTTTACTGATCTTTCTTCTGTTGCTTGCCATACTTCTGTGAGTATTCCATCAGTTCCTGTAGTCTTTCATCTTGGCAAGGACTGGAATGCTAATGTAACTTCACTTCTAGTACAAGTAATCCTCAACGTATGACCACAATTGAGCCCAAAACTTATGATGCCAAATGAGACATTTGTTAAGTGAGTTTTGCTCCATTTGATGACATTTCTTGCTACAATTGTTAAGTGAATCACTGCAGTTGTCAAGTGAATCTGGCTTCCCCACTGCTTGTTGGAAGGTCACAAAAGGGGACATTGCTTGTTGGAAGGTCACAAAAGGGGATCACATGACCCTGGGACACTGCAACCATCATAAATATGAGTCAGTTGCCAAGTAACTGAATTTTGATCTTGTTACCATGGAGATGCTACAACCGTCGTTAAGTGTGAAAACAGTCATAAGTCACTTTTTCAGTGCCATTGTAATCTCAAATGGTCACTAAATGAACTGTTGTAAGTTGAGGACTATCTGTACTAGAGAGAGTACCTTATAAGTACCCAAATATGCAAGACCTTCTTATAAGTAGGGGATATGTTTCTAAGGGGCATTGAGTTATGACATCTCTACTGTACAATATTTCAATATATTCCTTCAATTTCTATCTTGGTATGAAGAAATTAATGATTATTATTAGTAGAAATGTGCAAAAAAAATAATGTATGTAACATTTCATACACAAAATACCGATAGTTGCAACACATGAACACAAATATTCAAGAAGTTTTGATCTGCATCAAAATGAAATTGTTGTTTTGTTCCAGTTACTGACTAAACCACAGAAATACTGGGTAGTTCTTGGAATGGAAGGAGTAAGAGCACTAAAAACCCACAGATGTCAGTGGCAGCGGCTAAGGGAAGAAGGGAAGGGAGGGCATTAGGAAATTAAGGGACAGGAAAGTAGAGGTTCCTCTCAACAGGCAACTGCTGAGAGGAAGAATGAAGAGAGAAAATGGAAGCGTAGTCTTTCTACTTCCTCATGAAAATTGTTTTGATTAAAACCTGGGACAAGATAAAACATTCTGGGGGATTGCTTTGTTTGATTTTAGAGGACTTTTTAAGAAGTATTTTCTATTTTTTGCACTTTTCTAGTTATCACAATCATATTTAAAACACACTTTAGAAGTCTGATCTCTAATCCTCTTCTCCAAATCTTTGATCACTAAAACTTTGAGCACAGAGATTACTGATCAAAAAGATGTCTGAATATAATTTTGTTAAGGAGTTAGTAACAAATTCCAATCAAGTGACCCAAGCTCAATAATGTCAATAATTATGCTTATTAAATTTCATCAAGTAAAAACATTACAAGCATCTGAAGAATGGATGTGTATCTACATCATTTAAAGTAAAAATATATATTCAATACCACGCAAAATTCATCCATTAAACACAAAATACTTCCTCAAAAGCCTTGAAAAACTATGGAAAGAATAGATATGAACTACTTTTTATGTTTGTCAATCAATTGCATCTTATAGAAAGGTATAGAAAGCATTATTCACAGTGACAGTCTTCCACAATGGAAAGAATTCCTGGTTGGTTGGCTGATTGGTTATGTATTTATTTAAACCATTTACAGATAGTCCTTGTACAACCACAATTGGGACCAGAATTTCTATCATTAAATGAAGCAGTCGGTAAGTGAATCATCATGTCAATGATTTGATTTAACACAGTTGTTAAATGAATCACATGGTCATTAAGAGAATCATATGGGTGTTAAGTGAATCCAGCTTCCCTAACTGAATTTGCTTGTCTGAAGCTGGCTAGGAGATCATAAATTGTGTTAACATTACTGCATGATACTCCAACCGTTGTAAATAAGAACCAGTTGCCAAGCACCTGTATTGCCATCATGTGACTACAGGGAAAGCGCAATGATCCTATTTTTAAGGATAGGTCATAAATTCATTTTTTCCAAGGCTGTTTTAACTTTAAACCATTGTTAAAAGAATGATTGTCAGTGGAGAACTACCTGCCTATAGCTATCCACTCACAGAAGTGGTTCTGGGGAATGCACAAATGATACAAACTATACTATTTCACTATAGTTATTATGTTCACAAATGTTGTTTATGGCATTTCTATACTTTCTATGTAAAACCAATATCAGAAATGAAAGTTCTAATTTCTGGTATATGTAATCTGTTTTAAATATCTCCTAAATATTTAACTTTCTAAGTAGTAAGAATTCCTCAACTGTAGTTAGTAGAGCAGTCTAGAAAAAATAATATGCTGTTTCTGAAAACCTAGCTACAACCCTTTTATACATATTTCTTTCCAGGCTCCTCTATTAAAAATGATTACAAACCCCCTATACTTTATATTGTAATAATCCAGTTTGACTTTGACTACATTCAGTTTTAAACTACTATAAACATATTGAGAGCTCTCCTAATCAGAAATGGAAAAGCACAACATAGATTGTGACAAGTTGAAAAATGAGAGGGAGGAAAAAACAGAGAAAATTGATTGCTTTGGATCTAGCCACTTCTCCAGGTAGCAACTCAATTCTTTTACCATAACATGCTATCCTCTTCCAATATAAAAGAACATAGATGCTCCTTTGGCAATGACATATGATCCTAACTCCCATGTATTGTGTAAAGAGTTGAAGGATTTTGACTAACCTAAAATGCAAAGTTTTAAAACAGAGTAACACTTCCGGAGCTACTTTGCTCAGACTAAACTGCACAAATATGTCCTTTGGAGTTTGATTAATTAATTGTGTGTGTGTGTGTGTGTGTGTGTGTCTGTGCATGTGTGTGCGTGTGTGTGCGTGTGCGTGTGTGTGTGTGTGTTGAGATAAATTGCTTTCCAATACTGATATGTGACAGAATACCAAAAGAGAAATATTCAAAAGTTTGGGATATCATGAAACTGTTATTATTATCTATATTTTTACTCTACATGCCTTTCTTCCATGGACCTGGCCGTCAAATGACATCTCGGTATAACTTAAATAAAAAAATCATTCAAAAAGGAAAGAGACCTCCGTAATGTGAACATAGTATCTCATAATGTGCCAACTTGGCAAATTCAGTGAAACCTGGAGAAGACAGCAGCTTGCAACCATAGATTGAGATTTTAGGTATATTAAAAACATGCATGGAAAGCCGAAATTATGTGGTTACCTAATATGAGCCATCGCTAGCTGAACATTTGGAGGATGCAGTACAGTTGCCATCAGTACTTGATGGCAACCAAGTGAGAACAACCAAAGTGAGGACATCTGCCAAAGAAGTATAACATTTTACTAAGTGAGGGAAAGCTCCCACATTTTACAGGATTTTGTATCACAGGTAATTTCTGACTTACGATGGCAATCATTATTGGAATTTCTGTCACTAAGCATTACAATCATAACCCCACCACTTAGTGATGGCAATCCCTGAAGTTCTGGTTTCCATCATTAACTGACTCCTATAATCATTAGGTAAGGCAATGTCTGCTGGCTTCCCACAACCAAAGTCATTGGGAAAGCCACCAAGAACTTGCAAATTCCAGGCTTGCAGGCAGGTTAAGTGAGTGGGGTAGGTGCATGAGTGTACTCAAGTGGCTGGTATGGTGCAGGCACATAGGAGCTGGAGGAAAGTGTGGAGATGGGGAAGACCTAGCTCAGGGAATTGCAACCTTCTCTGCCTGCTTCCCTATAACTTCCCTATAAAGAAGACAGTAGGAAAGGTTGCAAATGGTGATCATGTGATCGCAGGACATTTGGCAATCACTCATAAGTGCAAACAGGTTGCTAAGCACCCAGATTGCAATCAAGTAACCACAGGGGTGCTGAGATGGTTGGAATTCTGAGGACCAGTGGTAACCACCATTCGATCAGCACCATTATAACTTGGAACAATCACTGACCAAATTCTTATAGGTCAAGATCTACATGAAAATGAAGTAACAGTAGGTATTACAAGTAACAGGATTGCAAACACAGTTAGGTTCTGGGCTGTTGAGGATAAATATACAACTGGAAAGAATGTTTGCAAACAGTAAATCCATTTATGTGATTATTCTCTTTAGTGATTCATACCTAGTCCATTTTCCTATCAAAGAATCCCTTCATAGTCCTTGCTTTAATCAAATAATACCAATTATTCGGAGTTATTTAGGCACTGACATGCTTCACAAAATATGAAACCACAGTGGGAAATATGAAACATTGTACTTAAAATGAAAATGAACTTCTAACAAACATCAACACTTAAGTTTGATTTACCTAAGTTTAAAGTAAAAACAAAAGAATCCTCAATGTGTCAAAGCCAGTTGCAACGAGAAAAACCAATCGTGTCCAGCTAACTGAATATGCTCTGTATTTTCTGAGGTAGGTTAGCACTGAACATTCTATTAGAACATTTAAAAACTAAAGTCCCTATTTTCATTGATGGAGTTTAATTATAACTATAGCATTTATATGTGGTTTTATATGTGTTTGATGAAAAGAAGCAACAGAATTAGTACATTCCTTTATTCATATCACTAAACTCAACCTTTCTTATGAATTATTTAAACAAATGCCAAATTATACAGTTCACAATATAAAATTGAATAATAAGCATTTTGATGAACTTCAATCTAGACCGCAATTTTCTAGTTACTTTTCTCAAAACAGCATAACTTTCATAATTACTTTGTTTCTCCCAATAGTCTCTTCAAAAACAACGTTTTGATTACTTTTTTTTTACCTTGAGATCACGATATACAATCTTTCCAGAATGCAGATAGTCCAAAGCAGATACAATTTCTGCACCATAGAAGCGTGTGCGATCCTCAGAGAACACCCGCTCTCTCGACAAATGGAAAAACAGCTGCAGGGTAAACAGCAGGGACAGGATTGCAATAATTACTGATTTAGTGGGGGAAATTAACACAAACATAAAACACCTCTCATCACCATATTGTGATGATAGATAGTGTACTCTCAGTGGACATTCAGCACTCTTAGATAGCAGCTGGTTTATCTTTTCCAGGTTTCTAAGGGGAAAAAGCGAGCTGTTAAATCAGCATTTTAATCAATATACCAATCTTGTTTAAGGCATTTTCCTTGCTACCCATTTAACCTTCAGTTACCAGAGGAAAAATGTGCATCATCATCATTCTCTACTTTTTTCTTCCAGCTCCTTTTTCTCCTTGTTTTTTTTTAAATTTGTAGCAAAGGAACTATTGTAGGAATTCTACCAATCACTCTTCCCAAACCTTTATATTAAACAAAATAATATGGTTTTAAAAATGTGCTAAATCTAGGCATTAGAAAGAACAATTTAAACAATCAAATCCAACCCCTATCAGATCAGAAATTTCAGTTAAAGCATCAAAGAAAAAGACTATTCTAGTCTCTGCTTGAATATATCCAGCAAAAGGAAACCCACTTTTCTGAGTAACTTGTTCCACCATAAAGCTTCTCTTCATATAAGGATTTCCAACCCAAATTTCATTCAGAAGATGCGGTTCTAGCTAAATCTATTACTCCTTTTCTGTGCTTAGAATCAGAGCGAACATAACTTGAATTACTTATGTGTGATTTTTTTCAGGAATTTAAACACTGTTCAGTTTTTCAACATTAAACATATTCAACATTAAACATATTTTAAATCTTTCTTTTTTTACAAAGGGTTAGTTTCTTGTCTTGTTTCCCTTTCCTGAACTTATCCCGGTGTCTCTGAATATTTCCTAAAGTATGCCGCATAATACAGTCCTCAATTTATAACCACAATTGGGATTAGAATTTCTGTTGTTAAGAAAGGCAGTTGTTAAAGGAGTAGTGCCCAATTTTACAACCTTTTTGCCATGGTTATTAAGCAAATCACTGCAGTTGTTAAGTGAATCATATGGTCATTAAGCAAATACAGTTTCCCCCCATTAATTTTGCTTGTCAGAAGCTAGCTGGGAAGGTCATCAATGGTGATCACATTAGCCCAAGATGCTGCAAATGCTGAAAACACATGCTAGTTGCCTAGCTCTTAAATTTTGATCACACGGCTATGTGGATGCCGAGACATTTGTAAGTGGTAGGAAGACTGGTTGTAAATCACTTTTTTTTCAGTGCAGTTGTAACTTAGAATGGTTGCTAAACAAATGGTTGTAAGTTGAGAACTGCATGTACTGTCATAGTACTCAAACTGAGGATCTGAGTAACACAGGATAAAGTGGAACTATTACTTCCCTCGATTTGGAAACAACTGTATTTGCCTTTCTCAGCGTATGTATGACAGTTACATTCAGTTGGCAATCAATTATTATTCCATTATATTTTTTATAAATGACATTAGTCTGTAATGCTCAGTTCAATGCCAATGCATTTGATTTGTCACCTAAGGGAAGAGCTTTGCGTTTGTCTCTTAAATTTCATCCCTTATTTTCAACCATTCCTCTAACTTATCAGGATCAATTTAAATTGTATTTCTCTCTTATAGAATATTTGCAGTGTTGTATCATTTGCAAATCTGTAAGTTTATCCTCCAATTTTTCAAGTTACTTAGCATCAGAGCATATAGCACTGAATCTCTTAGCATACACTTTTCTTCAATGGATTAAGAATTACCAATGAGCACTCTTTCAGTAAAATTTTTGAGGCAGCTATATATGCTGTTCAGCTCTCATGCATGCTACCTACACTTGTAGACTAGCTTATAATCAGAATGTCCTAGAACTTTGTTAAATATTTTGCTAAAAACAAAATTACCTATTAATCATTTTTAAAAAATGATATAGTACAAAGTGTCAGCCTTGGGAGCCATATTTGTAGAAGGCCTCTGCGGCTGCCACAATCAGTGCCTGGGAAAATGGGAGGGGGGATATTCACACTGAGCTGGGGAAAGTAGATAGACACAACAACATTCTTCCCCAGA